>OY855916.1:6865000-7032500 GCA_963693305.1 Meandrina meandrites
CCACTCCAACTCTGATTTTCAATTTCACTAGTTGTAAGTGCTCGTTCGACTCTGATTACGACTATGACTCAGTCACTAGTGAAAACCAGTCTTTAATGGTTACCACTAAGAACTTACTTTCAAATGCAATTGAGAGCACTTTGTTCTGTAAAAGCCATTCTGTGATGGCATCCTGAGACATGTTTACTTTGGTATTCTTATTTTTCTCCGAGTCTTCAATTAACTTGCAGACCTGGTATAAAAGACATTTACAATGAGAACAGGTTTGTTGATTTGTGATTTTTCCACAACACTACTCAGATTAGTGAGGAACTAGATCAACCAAGACTATTGAACAACTACGTAAGCTTACCAAATGGATATTTCACTCACTTCAGCAAGGCAATAGCCTTTCTACGTTCAAAACCCCACCAAACTATAATCGCATTTTTCATTGCTGTCAATCAAAATTTCAACAACAATCAATGGATTGGAATCTACCAATCACAACCCACAGACTTGACCTTTTGAACTTGTTGAACTGAACTTCTTTTTTCTGTAATGATTGACAGCAGCAAAAAATGAATTTGTCTCAGTTTCAAATTTCAGAGTTTGCAAGATTTTTCAAAAGTGTGGAAAGCCAGAAAACAGTACCTGTTTACCAAAGTCAAGTCCCAACAAAAAACATGCACACAAATTCCTAGTTCCATACAAACCTCTTTGAGTGAGTTCATCTTTGCATTAAAATGTGGACTTTTGAGCATTTTCAGAGCAACCTCCAACCTCAGTTCATCGACACCTGACACCATGTTCTGCCAGAGTCTCATACACAGGAGTTTAAGAGTTGTTAAAAGATCAAATACATCACCAACGGTCTGTAAAGGAAATGCACAATATATCCGCTTACAACATGTGTTAGAAAAATTATGAAACTGTAAACTACTTTATTACATATGCCAGACAGTATGCATGCTGTGATTGGTTGCATTCCTCAGTATATGGCTTTCTTCCTAGTATGCACTTGACTAGATTAGAAGCCTCTTGTTCCTTTCTCCAGAGGAAAAGATGTAAGAAACTCTTGAATTTCGAAGAATTGAGTTTGGAGTTTGGAGATGTATTAATTGTCAGGTATGGCACCCAATCTTTCATGATTTTGAATGTAGACCTCTCTCTCACCTGAACACAGATGTGAATTCATGTACAGTGTATCAGTACTTCAGCTACTTACCTTCTGTTTCATATCTTCATTAGTAAGTTCTTGTATATATCCCAGTGTCTTCTCAAAAACATCACTGAACACTTTCTGAAGAGAAAATAAATGAACTGCTGGCTAAGATTCGAGAATTACAAAACATTTTTGGGGTTGAACCATATCAAACCAATTACACTGTTACATGACTACTCAATTTAAGCAACAAATAATAAAATGTAATTTATTTTGGAAGACACTTGATCCAACTTGTTTTTTGCTATCAATCCCTGCAGGTAGCCAATGCCACCCTTAGCTTTGCAAGGTCCTCTAAGTTGTAGTTTATTATATTCCTTTTTGCTTATTAGTGTATCTGTTTTATTAGTATTAATTAAAATTAACTTCTTATTATATAATAAAATATTTAGCAAACTTCAAAAAACGAAATTCGTTGATAAGTTTAAGTTCAATGTAGAGTGGTTTACTCTCACAAGAGCTTTAGTCACATGTGGACATTTGTCAAACGTTCAGTAACAAAATATAGAGTCATAGTACTTGTGAGATCTTACCGGCAATACTTTGGCATTCAGATAACTAGCACAAATTCCTAATGGTTTCAAAAGAGCTGCCAGCATCTGGAAAAGGAAATAATGAATTGATTTAAGACAAAAGCAACAAAATGATGAACAACTGATAAACATTCAATAACTTGAAGAGCTTTTCCATGTCTGTATATTAAATTCACATGTACAGTAGATCTCACCGGAGCATCCACTCTTTCAGCAGTCTCAATTTGTTTCTTGATTTCTTCAAAACCACCAAACTCTGCAAACTGCATGGACAGAAGAGATCTCTTAATATAGTAAATGGTTTGAACCTAGGAGTATCAGTAGTTCATATACCGGTAGTGTGATAGCTAACTTTGTTTTGTCAACACTTATCTGCTGGATAGCAATTTATCCAGTGGATAGCATTATCCACCCTTTGAACAACTGGGGCCAGATAAATCACTTTCCAGTGGATAACTGTTGCTTCAACAAATAGTGCTATCTACTGGATAGCATTATCTATCCTTTGAACAACTGGAGCCAGAAGTGTAGCAATCACAATGGCTCAGAATACATGATAAAAGGAACTGATCTTACCTCTGGTTGTAATTTAATTGAAAATGTAGTAGTACTCAACTAGTACTCAAGATATTTTTAAACTGTGTACACTGTAGATCACTGATATTAGGACTTAAAATAGTATGGTTTTGCTATCACACAAACTATTTGCATTTTTTAAGCTGCATGCAGGGAGATACAATCTTGTAAGCAATAAACTGTACTATACCTTATTGATCAAGTTAACTAGCCAACCATATGGATCCTGAAGTGGAAAAAGAGAAAAAAATAACCATCCATATGCTTATAAGAGGCATGGTCATCTATATATAAGTACATTAGACTCCAGATCAAAAGGATCTGGGGTTCTACATATCACAGGTTGCTGGGTTCTTAGGTAATCTTGACACATTAGCCACTTAATAAGCTAGGGGCATAATATGCCCCTGATCAATTGCAAGAGGATAAATAAAGTTTTGTATATAGCACGATGCTTTCTCTATACAGAGTTGTATGCTAACATGCAAAATGAAAACAATGACGAAGTATTGATACTGTGAGGAGAATTTAATGTTGGTCACTTTTGGGACTAAAACAGTTAACAAGTAAGTGGCATGTAGCCTGGTACCTTATAAGATGGGCTAGTATAATACACCGAAGTTGGTGGACACAAAGCATAGCAATCATCTGCTCCAAACACCCCTTCATAATACTTCTTATCCCACTGCTTAGTTCTGTTCTTGAACTGGAACTCAGTCTCAGGATTGAAGGCCTGAAAACAAAGCACAGTGATGTTAAGGTCACTGTTCATCCTCAGTTTGCACAAGAAAGTAGAAGTGTGCTAACCCCTTAGACATAACGATCATCACACTGACCAATCTAAAAACATTGCAAAAACAATATTGAATGAAGATATGTCAATTGACTTTGATGGAGAAGTAGATGACAAATAACTTTGCTGGAAGTAAAGATGTCTTTACGGTGCATAAAATTAACGTGAATTTTTGAAATTTGCATGAATAACATGTATCGTTAATTTCCTATGATTGAGGTTGTTCACATTGTTTTTATTTAGTTAGCAGACAACCTGCCAGGGCCCTTGCTCATCCCAAAGGCATGTGAGAAATTATGAAAAGCTACATGACTTGCCAAGAGGAAAATCTGCTTGTCCAAGACAACCAGATGGCCTTTTTTCCAGGCCAAATGTTGCTGTTATACTCACAAAGCTTATTAAACCTCAACTATATTTGAGACCTGGCATTTATTACAAACCGGCATTTAATCAAGAAAATACTAACAATAATTTACCTGTGTCAACAAGTCGAGTAAACCAAATGGGACTGGCTTGTACTTGAGTCTAGAAGCTATCAAATTCAATAGCAGGTGTAGCATATCATAGATTCCATCATGAATTTCTGGGCCCCATCTGTGGACTGCCTGTGTTGTCAATAGCTACAATATAAAAAATAAAATTTTTATTACAGTCGAACATTAATAATACAGATACATCTTTATAACAAACAGTTCACTTGGTCCAGAGGGATTAGAATTCTTTTAAACTCTACCTACATAATTCAGACACCCTCCTCTGTTCCTTTGTTCCTTTAATCAAAGAGGTCCGACTGTTTATTAATTTCATACAAATATAATTATAATACCATCTACATGCAGAGAACTTCAGTGCTTAAACCAGTTTTACTTCTCTTTGTTTAAGGTTACAGAGATAAACATTAGACAAAAGATGCATGACAGTACTGTCTGTTGGTGGTCAAAAAACATGACAGGTTGAACTCTTAAAGGGGCTACGTCAAGGGGATTTCGCAGATATTTGGTCTAAACTGTTCTGAAATAAGTGGTAGGCAACTTAACTCATGAAAAACATTACCTTTGAACATCTAAGGGACCGGTCATAAATTAGAGGGGGGGGGGGGGTAGGGCTGGTGCATTTTTATTTTGGCCTACCTATTTTGGGGAGACCCTCCCCATTCCAGGTGCAGAAAAAATGTTGGCCCTCCAAAATAGTTTGCATAATTTATCATGACCCCCCCCCCCCCCCCCCCAACTTTCTATCACAGGAGACCATCAAAGTGAAAGTACTGGAAGTGAAAGTGAATCAGATCTAGAGCAATGATCATTATCAAGCTGTTAAGTAACTAGTTTACATCACTTCAAGAAACCAGTTATAAATCGTTAAAAAGATATATTTATTTACTGTTTGTTCAAGTCAGGAGAGAATCTAGACATAGGACCAAGAAGTGTTATTAAAAACCCATGTTAATATTTTACAGTCATCAAATAAACCATAATATTTACAGAAGAATGACTGTGACTTCAGAAGAATTCTAGATTGACTCCTTGACCCCAGCAACTTTGCATAAAAAATAATGACCCCCCCCTAAATGACATGCACCAAATTGTTTGGCCCTCCCTTTTGAGCTTGCATGAAAATCAGTGGCCCTCCCCATGTTTGCACCAGCCCCCCCTCCCCCCCCCCCCCCCTCTAATTTATGACCGGTCCCTAAAGGAAGACATGACCTTAATTTGCGGATAGAAATCAAACTTAACCTACAAATATTGATTTTTTTTACGACGCTCGGAAACAACTTGAAAAGTTTAGCCTTAATTTTTCAAGTTGCAATCCATTTCTATCCAGACCATCCGCAGCCAAAGATGGTTGTTAACCCTTTTAGTGCTCTAATATAGCAATTGTTAATAAAAATGGCCCATTATTTTTAGGTTTCCTTCGCTACAATTATAAATTTTGGCTGTTCAAAAATCTGTTAACATCCGTGACAAAGCCCCTTTAATAACTCTTGTTGTTGTCGCATTTTACTTTGGTTTTGCACTAATCAGAACCAAAACCAAAACCAACCACAACTCAGTCACACACTTTTTCCTGTGGTTCGCACCAGATATGTATTTGCTTCGAGTTTGGATTGGTTCACAGGATTGTCTGTGTCCTTTGTGATTGGCCAGAGTGATTACTTCGTTTTTGGTTTTTAAACGACCCTCAATCCGAAATAACTCTATTATGAATGTAGTTAACAGTAACTAATAATAAAAATTACATGTATTACATACCTTTTTAAAACATTCAGGTAATGCTCTGTCCATGAATCTCTTACAGTTTTCATCTGCCTCAGCAAGACCTTAAGAATACAAAGTTTATACCGTATTCAGTTGATGAATTACTCAACTATTGATTACCGGCTATGGGTGAGAGATTCACAGAAATGAATTGCCTATCTACAGTAGCAAAGCCATCCAATCTAAGAATTAAATTTGCTTCCATTTTCTACTCTGTGTACCAGTTATTTTATTACAAAATAGGCCATTAGAAAGTGTGCGCTAAAAGCTATGTACATGTACCTATAGTGAAGGCTGTTGCTGTAATCATTGCAAGAGCTATGAGAATCTGCAGTTGGATGATCACAAAAAAGCAGGCAATTTCCTCAAAATAAATTTGATTATCTTTTAAAGAAAAAGAAAACATTTTTCCATGTTTCTATTGCATCAAAAAAGAGAAACACTGGTCAAAGTATTCCCATGCTCTCAAATTTCCATTCACGTTTCTCTAACTCCCTAAAATGTTTTCTCTTTCCTCTAAACTAAGATGATTAAAATCAGTTTGTTCTCTTTACTGCCATAAACTACTTCTGTATGATCCCTCCCCTTGATGTCATAAAAGTAAAATAAACAGCAAATCCTAAAGTGCAAACATGCAATAACCATAAACTGATGGCAACATTACAATATTAATTTCAAAGTTTGTTTGTTCTATGTTCATATAAACATTTTCTTGTTTTCCATAGTTATAACCTGTAATCTGTGTATAATTTAATAGCAAATTTAATTGAATGTACATCTCTACATGTAAACATCAGTAACAGCTGAAATATCACTCCCAATGATTTGAAATTTTGGGAAATGCAAATAAACAGCAAACCAAAACATTACATGCTCAGAGGCTGCAGTGCCAATGTAAAAGTTTTATTTTTAGGTGAATTGCTCTTTATGAAAAAGAAATCAAAATTATATATTTTTTCTTTCATTCTTTTGGTTTCTACTGAGATTGACTATCCTCTAAAAACACTCCTTAAAATAAAAACTGATTCAACCTGTCCATGTTTATACCGTTGAATCTCCTGCAAGCTACCATCAAAGGGATTTGGAAAAATTAGTTGTTACTGGAGCTGGTTGCACTTGCACGTATGAGAAACAAGTCTCATTTAAAATTAAAATAAAAAATGACTTTATTAAATTTTCAATGTATTTCAGTAAGCACTGCCAACAACAAGCAAGTAAACAAATATAATTGCTTCTACCACTCTGAAAAGGTAAAAGCTGCTCCCCTTTAGAAGCTTGCAAATAATAAATAAAAATAAATAGATAACAGACATACATTGTACACTACAGTATCAAAATCAATCTGTATATTCAAATGTACCATCAGTTGATCCAAGTGTGAACATATCATGAGAAAACGTCATCAGAGTGGGTATCAAACATTGCATGATTCATCATCAAACATCTGAAGTTTGTACAACACAGTTGGTATCGATTAATCAAAAATATTTTCAAGGAGTGCAGATGAAATTTCACACCAGAACCAGAAGTTCCCTAGACAAATAACTTGTTTGAGCTTTGGCTCAGCTTTCATTCATGCTCATAAATTTTATTGCAAACATTTGACAATTATTTTGATAAGCAGCATCAATTTTGATTTTGGGCATAAAGTTTGCATAATGGTCTGTCAAACTTCAAATGTTTGATGATGAATCAAGCAATGTTTGATTCACACTCAGATCATGTTTTTTTTGTGACATGTTCACACTTAGATGCAACCGACAATAATTGGGTGTGAAGCACATTTTTAATGCAGTGCTGCATGCTTGCAATCAGTCTCACAGGGTTGTTTGCTTTCGAGAGCTTAAAAAGAAACACCACCAGTTTGCAGAATTTCAAAGGTGGTCATAGTGGCTTACAGGAGTGGTCAGTTTTATTGAGGAATAAAATTATTAGGATTTTGTGGGGTGGTCTGAGGAGAGCTGACACTTATAAAGCCAGACAGGAGAAGATCTTCATTTGTAAGGATTATTCAGAAACTACAAATGTCTGTCATCTGGTGTGCAACATTACAAAAGGGCATTTTTAACTACTCTTGGTCAGGGCAAAGGGGTTAAAGCCTGAGTTATGCAGAACTCTTTTTGATTGCTAGCTGAGAATCTTCAGATTACTCTAGTGCAATTTGAAATTTTAAGTGTTCAGCAACTTTCCATGATTTTCCGCATTTTTCAAGATTAAATTAAGTCTACAAATAAAACTAATTCTAATTCGATTTTGTATTTCAACTGTGGAATACTTCTGTGAACAGATTAATGAGTTTAATTAAACATGTATAATATTGACCTTACAATAATAATGAAGGTTAGGATGTGTATAACGTAAACACCGTATATACAGGTGTCACATCAATCTAACAAACAGCATTATTAACAACTTGGTGCGTTATACTGTTAAAACGATGAAAACGAAACTAGCCAACAAAACTTTAAGTGCAGAGATGTCGACACTTAAAATTATATCAGGGACAAAGTGAAAATTGGCTTAAAATCGGAGCAGTGAAAATAAAACGAGTGTAAATAAATGCTGTCTTCGACCATACATTCAAGATTGTAGCCCAACCCACTACCAACCCACAACACTTACCGTCTTGAGCAAATCTGGCTGCACTCTGAAGACATTTCCCCAAAGACTCTTCCCTTTTGTAAGGAATTGACCAGTTGTCCACAAAAACTCTGTCCTCTAATTCATACAGATTTGTTGTGGGAAATTCCAGTGGTATCTCCATGTTTTCGGGATCTTCTCGACTCTGCCCAGCCCCGTTTAGGGACATGCTTGTTGTAGGATTCATGGCTTCGTCATAGGACGGTGGTTCGCCGCTGGGAGTTTCGAATACTTCCCCTTCCTCGCCGTCTCTCGGATCGACCAGAGGAGGAATGATAACGTCCATTCCTCCGTCATCCGAGCCGTGTTGCGTTTCCGTATCTTTCACTTCCGTATCTTCGAAATCAAAACTTGTTCCTGTGTCTTCACCAGTGAGCAACGCTACGGCGTCATTCAAGTCGTTCTTGGCCAAACTCAGCGCTTTGCGGATCTGAGCGCCGTCAACAAATCCCATATTTAGTAGGGTATTAACGTATGCTTCGTTTGGTTCTACCATTTTGATAAGAATGCGGGCAGCTAAAGATTAATAAATTCTAAATGTCTCAAGTTATGGAGTCCGTCGCCATGTTGAATTTCTCGGCTGTCCCGGATGCGCGAGGTAAACCTGCTGTAAGCCTGGAAACTAGTTTATGAATCTCAGTTCCAGACTTCTGCCGTGTACAATTTCAAGATGGCGGAACTCAGAAAGCGTGGAGCCGGGTCTTCATCCTTTGTTCAAGACTGTAAACAAACTCCCGATTCTTCTTCAGCGAGTTCTTACTCAAAGAAAAATAGCTCACTAAGCTGGATGTTCTTTTCCATCCTACTGTTCTTCATTTTATCGTTGTATGTAAGCTTCAAAGCCTCACGCACGGTTCCCGCGCCCAAAACGAAAGTGGGGAGTTCCTTGAGCGAGTTTGTGGAAGAAAAAGCTCGTAAGCATCTTGATGCAATTACCTCCTTTGGTCCACGACCCGCTGGAAGCTATGCGAACGAAATCCAAGCCGTGAACTACATCGTTGGAGCTTTGCAGGCAATTAAGGACACTGCACGAGAAGACGTGATCATTGAAATCGACATCCAGAAGCCATCTGGTAGCTTCAATTTAGGATTCTTCGCTGGATTTACCAGCGTTTATCGCAACTTGACAAATATCTTGGTCAGGATAACGCCCAAAGACAGCTACCCTCCAAGAAACACGGTTCTTTTAAATGGACACTTTGATAGCGTTCCCGGGGTCCAGGGCGCCAGTGATGATGCTGTCAGCTGTGCGGTGATGCTGGAAGTACTGAGGTGTATTGCACAGACACGAAACTTTCGTTTTACTCACGGGGTTGTGTTCAATTTTAATGGGGCCGAGGAGAATGTTTTGCAAGCTAGCCATGGGTTTATCACGCAACATAGATGGGTGGACACGATCAGAGCCTTTGTAAATCTGGAGGCAGCTGGAGCAGGTACATGCACATCTGAGAGGGGGGAGGTAGGGGGGGGGGGTGTGGGGGAGGGGGTTACACAACAAAGTTATATATGGGGAGATTCTGCCCCAAGGTCCCAACCCTTACCCTTTCACAGCACACTATTTTTGACTAACAGGTACCCCTTTCCATACCTTTCAGAGAAATATCATGCAACCCTTTTTCACTGAAACCTTTGACTTGAGATCATACCATGAGACTATTGCCTGAGTGGAAGGGGGAGGGGGTAGATGAGAAAATCATTTGGCATGGTGATGAAGCTGTTTTCCTTTCCTGGTATTCTCCTATGGGATGTACAGCAGCCTAATGGTTTGTGTGGCATACTCCTGGGTCATTTTGTTGTGTTCTCAGGCAAGTCACTTAACTCTGTGCCTCTCTTCACCCAGCTGTCTTCAAACAGGAAACAGCAAATTATTTGAAAAATACTATGGACTATTAACCTGCAATGGACATCTAGTAACCCATCCAGTTAGGATAGCAATGCTCTTAGTTGTTTCATGCTATGGAAACCAGGATAAACTGGAAGGTGACATGGGCTAATAAGCCCAATTGCAATGCAATGTACATGTACGACAAGTTACTCCTGGGTTCCAATACAGTCACATGTACGTCCACCAACTGAAAGCCATGTTAAGTAATATATCAAACATGAGGGAGAGTGTTTCATCACATTTCCAAACACTGAGAAGAGAGTTAAAAATACAACACATAGTGGAGTATTTTTGAGGAACTTCAAGGTATTTGGACATGTGATGAAACACTCTCACGAGTGTTTGATATTAACTTCTCTCTCAAAACTAAAACTACGGAGAAAACAGAGAAATAAAATCTAAAAAATCTATGCTAATTAAGATCAGATTTCAAACCACTGTCACGGTTCTGATTTCCTTTGTGTTAACCGATTGAATTATTAATGAGTTTGAGAATGATATTTTACAATGATCACTGTCTGAGTCCAGCTGTTTCCAATCCTTCTCTAATCAAACAATAAACTTACATATACACCTGTAACTTATTACCGAAGCAAATAATATTAAACATTTTAATAAAAGGTTGCATGTATGAATGGGCCTGATGGGCCACTTGGCCTGAATGCAGACTCTGTCTTTACATGTACAAATGATCAATTTTTGGTGGTCCAAATTTAGGTGGAAAAGAAATAGTGTTCCAGGCAGGTCCAGATCACCCTTGGTTGATCAAGACATATGCTGAGGTAGCACCACATCCTTGCGCACAGGCTCTGGGTCAAGATGTCTTTCAGAGTGGACTTATACCTAGTGATACTGACTTCAGGATCTATAGGGACTTTGGAAGGATACCAGGTATGCTGAAACCCTAAATTTGTAGTTAGCTTGGTATGGGGGGTGTTGTCAAAATAATGTATTACAAATGACACACCGACAGTACTTTCAATGAGATTTTATGTAGGTGGCCACCCTTGTGCAGCACCCTTCAAAGAGCAATATAAGAAGCTGAACACATACTCCTGCTCATGTGATGATGGGCATGTGTTGAGGCAAGTTATCTGCCAACTAAATCATAAATTAAGCATGCAATTTCTCCAGGCAAGCAAAATGTGTCCAAAGAGCAAGCTAGAATTAAAGTTTCTTCATGCCCTGATAATGAATCAGCTATAGGCTTCTTTAACAGTAATTTGTTACCAAGCTTTCAGTATCAATTTGTTTCTTTTTGTGATATCTCTAGGAATGGACCTTGCCTATACCGCTAATGGCTATGTATACCACACAGACTATGATACCCCAGCAGCAGTGACACCCGGCTCCATTCAGCGAGCTGGTGACAATATTCTGGCCCTTGTGAAGAGCATCATGAACTCTCCATTTCTAGCTGATCCTGGAGAGTATCGGCATGGTGCTATGGTGTTTTTTGACTTCCTAGGAGTTGTCATGGTTCATTATCCAGAAAGAATCGGTTTTGTTCTAAACATTGTGACTGCTGCCGTGGCAGTTCTTTGTCTCATAAAAAAGTTTATTGGTTTTCCGGCAAAGAAAACTACGGTAGAGGGTAAGATGTCCAGGAATTACAGTGATGTTCTTCATCTCTCTGCACTATACATAAACCATTCATTCAGCTATTTCGAGAAATGTTGAAAACAGCACCAAACTACACTCGACAAGATTGAAAGGTGGTCTTGGTATTCACTGGAATGTTGCATATTGGCCTAGAGGAAATGTATAACTTATTTTTGCATCTGGAGAATTTGCTTTTCTTCTCGGGAGGCCTATATCTGTAGCTTTAATTTTACTGTCGCTCATCTTTGAGTGAGGAAAATTCTTTTAAAATTCAGAGGGGCTAAAGGTACATTGTTTCCACATGTCTGAAGAGAAAGAAAACATTCAAATTCACATTTATTTTTGTCGTTACATCTCATTAGTATTCAGCACGCGCAGTAGCTCAATACTTCTACCCATACCACCTTTCAGCTGGCACTTGTGTGCTTTTTTCTGACAACATTTCTCAAAATAGCTGTATATTATTTTGTAGAGGAGAGGCACGGTGGCCTTATGGTTAGTGCGCTGGACTCCAGATATTTGAGTAGTCCGGGTTTAAGCCCTAAGCTGGTATCACTGCATTGTGATCTTCTCCTGGGCAAGACACTTTACTCTCACAGTACGTTTCCCCACCCTGGTGTATAAATGGGTATCGGTGAATTTAATCTTACTGGGATGCGCTGTAAAGGACAAGCATCCCATCCAGGGGGGAGCAATACTCCCAATCACTTCATGCCATGGAGATAAGCTCCAGCCTGATAGGTACTTGGTCAAAACAATTGGTATGGCTACATGTATGTCCCATACATTATTTCTGATCATGACTTTATCAAACAGAATGATTCTGTGTAGGTGGGACCTGTGAGCTTGAATTCATGTGCAAGATAACAAGAATTTTCAACGTGTTTGGGCCACACAATTTGATTTAATTCTCTTCTTTAGTATAGCTGCACACTTTGAACTAATCTGGCCTAAACAATAATAAACTTCAATTATTAGCCATTTGACCAAATCTGTCCTCAGAGTTCATGATCTTTCTGGTCTGTGCCAGGGATCAAGACCTCTGGGCTAAACTGAAAGTCCGCCAAAAAGAAAGGATAAGCTGATTGGCTGTTGAAAACTTGTTCATTTCATCCAAAATCTCACAGTCAAACCAGAACTAGAAATTCCTGGTTGCAGTTTTTGAACATTTTGCCCAGAGCCATTGTGTTTTCTGACCACTGGTCAAGGGATGCAGGCTCTGGGAACGAGATTGCCATCAACAGCCAATTGAAGTCTGTACACAAGTAAAAATATTCAACACTCCTTCTGCTTTGTGACTCCTTTGACAGCCATCCTATGTAATCTATACTTGTCTACCAATTTCTGTCTAAAGTTATAGGATCTAATGGTAGCTATAATGGTAATATTATTATTTCTTCCCAGGTGAGACAACATCACAAATTTCATCCATATCGGATCTTTTAATTTCACTGTTGGTTCTTTTGTTATCTTGGGTGGTTGGTGTAACTGTGCCTGTGGCTATCAGTCTACTACTGACCTACACAGGACACTCACTCACATGGTATTGCAGACCCGCCCTACTACTGGCACTGTACGCTGCCCCATCTCTGTTTGGTGTTGGTTTTGTTCACTTCCTTGCAAGGAGATCCCTTGTGTCAAAGGTATAGACACTTTACATAAATGGCGTCGGCATTTGAATAACAACACTTATGCATCCTAAGCCTCGCATTCATGTAAAAATCTTTTGTCTATAAACATCCACACGAGGGTAAGGATGTACAGAGTATTGTTATTCAAATTTGGACGCCATTTATGCAAAGTGTCGATGTTTACGAGTCTGAAATTGTACACGTATGTAACTTAAGTCCAAAGAATGTTGTTGACTAATCATGGAACATTGCATGCTTCAATGTACTGTTATAGACTGAGTGGGCATGCCAGACAGGAAAATATTTCACTCAAGGTCATGGTATAGTGTTTGGCACAGCGGGGGATCCATGCATGATACATTGGAGTCAACAAAACTTTCAAGATTCCTGTTCAGCCTGACCTTACTCAATCAATGCAACAACTATTTATCAACGTGCCGATTTTTGGAGGTTTAATGGGACCTACCGCAGGAATGCCTTGAAGTTATGAGAACACAAGCCTCTTGCTTAGTCATGATGGTGTCCAAGCAAACTTATGGCCTCTACATGTATCCACTGCCCACTACTCCATCTTTCCTACTACTCAAAAACATTTTGAATGGGCTGAAAGTTGTGAAAAATGTGCATAAAATTAAAGGGAACACTTATCATAAGGAAGTTGAGTTATTGCAGTATTTACATGTAGCTTAGTCTCCTTCGCAGCCGTTTTTAGTGTTGTCACCCAATGCTCCTCCCCTTGCAAGACGACACTAAAAACGGCTGCAAAGGAGACTATATTTAGCTGAGGGATGGGAAATTACGTTTAGGCTGAGTAATAATGGAAGGTTCAAGAAATCAAGGGTTACAGAGAATTTAGGATTCAAGCGTGGATCCAAACTGGTTTCCAGCATTATTCGGAAATCAGCCAACATCCTGTCCAAGTGACTCAAAATGACCGGAAATGGTACTTTGAGGGGTCAAAATATAATAATTTTCCTGGAGGAGTCCTTCTAGCCTCGTACTTTTGGTGCTAGTGTAATCAAAATTTGTTCTGGATCCACCCCTGGGATTCCAATGTTTAATGTAGTCCCCTCATTCTTTTCAGTGTTAACAGGTTTTTTTTTAATTATTTTTCAGAGAAAAGCTGTGATAGAAAAGGAGAAACAGACGACATCTGCTGAAGACAGGATAGCCATTTGTCTTGCTGTGAGGGAGACAGAAACATTCTACGCATCTTTACTAGTTTGGACAATAATTCTTTCAGTAATGACTTATTATCGTCTGGCTTCAGCACATCTTCCATTGCTTCTGGTCATGTTTCCTCTAATAATACGAGTATTTATATGGGAGAATTTCTTTGCAACAAAGACTTCTCATCCAAAGCTTGGGGCATTTGTGTTAATGTATCTCCTAGCAACACTAATACCTATTCAGTTCTGTACGTATGTGACAATGGGCGTGTTTGATGTTTTTGTCCCGATCATGGGTCGAGCTGGAACCCAGACACCTCCAGATGTCTTTATAGCTGTACTGTGTTCCTTTGCTGTTGTAATGTTGACCTCTTATGTGGTGAGTATATGTTATGTGCATTTAATTATATGTCCCGTTTTTCTGTGGTTTTTAGCTCATATATAGGTCCTGTTAGGCCAGGACAAAATTCTGACAAGTCTGACAAGTGTCATAGGGGCCAACAAAATGTCAACAAGTGACAAGACGTTTGTTGAAATTCTGACAGCAAGGTTTAAACCATTCAGTATTGCAACATGAGAGGGTATGAAATTCAGATGAAGGACGTGCATACCCCACCCCACCCCCCCACCCCACCCCCCCCCCCCCCAAAAAAAAAAACAGGGCTTCAAAGATCATTATGAGACTACAGACCAGGAAAATAATAGGGATCCAAGGCTGTGCTCTAAGAAAAATGACAAGGAGCCCGAAAGTTCCAAACTATGAGATCCAGGGTGCCCAGCATAAAGCTTATATGAAAGAAATAAGATTATCTGGTTGCCCAAAGGCAAAAGTTAGTTGCCTGAGGCACCCAGGTGCCCTTAGAGCACAGCCCTGGGCCGGATCATATTACATGAGAACATACCTGGGGCATCACTGTATCAGTTATGAAATTACTAGCAAAGGTGTGAGCAACGTGAATTGATTTAAGAAACATGGACAACTAAATTGCACTTTTCCTTCTGTTGGCTGTTCTTGTCAATTTAACAAAATACCATGAAAATGGAATGAAACAAATACTAGAGTACTGCCCTGACCAACAAATAAAAGCTAACCACAAGCAAACTGGAGTAAAAGTTAACCACAAGCAAGTTTCATTTCGTTTCATTTCAGGTTTTAGTGCATGCCTATAACTTTGGCTCTTATCTCTAATATTGTTTAAGCTATTTCGCCATTTCATGTTTTAAACATGCCCTTTAATTTATTAAGTAAACTTGGTTCTTTCTTGACTTCAGGTTAGTACAGTGTACATCATGGGCAACCTCAAGCTTCCAGCAACCTTTCTGGTATCAGTATCTGCCCTTGCACTGTTGACATCTCTCTCGGGGCTTTCATTTCCTTATTCTGCTGCCAATCAGTGTCCTAAAAGGGTTTTCTTTCAGGTGAGAACTATTGCTGACACAGAGATGCCAACTTGAAAATATCAAAATCTGGGAGATCACCAATGTTGGGTTAAAGTGCCTCTTCTCAACCACAAAATTGAGTAACGTCTATGGCAAAATCTACCAAAATAAGTGTGAAAAATATTTTTCAAGCACTTTCCTGTGATATCTGGGAGATTTGGTGACATGTCGGAGAAACTGAGTCACCATTGTGAGACCTTAAACCATATTATGTTTTCTTTGTTCTAGCATACATCAAGAACATTTTACAACAATGAAGAAAAAGTGATTCTAGAGGACTCAGGGGTTTGGATCACTCCACTTGATTATCTGGGAATTCAGCCATTCAGTGACGTCCCCATGTTTAAAAAGGCTTTACCCGCACCACAAGATGGAGTGTATGGGGGATTTCCATATTACCTACCCTTGAGAGATATTGTAAGGTATGCTGTAATTAACTGTAAAATCTCAGGGAGTTGAGTGTCAATGGTTTGAACCTGGAAGGACTATGGCTTTGTGAAAACTTGACTGTTCCTTTACAAAATTCATCAGGTCCGGTCCACTTTTCTTTTCTTTTTTTGAAAGGGCCGGGCCAATTTTTGCTGTTGTGCAAATGGCCTTTTAACTAGCAATATTATTATTTTTTTAAATAATATACTTTTTAATCAGAAATTCATGGTATCTACGTGGTCCTCCACCTCAAGTCACAACATCACCACTGGAAGTTAAACTTATAGCTAGAAAGCAGCGTGGCCAAGTCTACACGTTTAAATTCCTGCTGTCAGGTCAGTATAAATAGGTATTTTTAAGTCCCACAGATGATCAGTGTCAGAATTTTCCTGACTACTTTTTTATTCATTTAGGAGGGTTGATTTCAAAACATGATTTACTCTCAGTTCAGGAAGACACAGTGGCCTGATGGTTAGCATGCCAAACAGACCAGGTTCGAGCCCTGGCCACAGTGCCTCTCCCCATCCAGGTGTATAAACTAATGCTTGGCGGTAACCCTGGGATGGACTAGCATCCTTTCCTGGGGAGAGTAGAAATACTCCTTGTCATTTCATGCTTCAGAAACGGGGATGAGCCCCAGCCTGAAAGGCCACTAGGCACGTATGCAGACTTTTACCCCAAAAAAATATTTACCAGTATTAGCTATAAAAGCAATTTTTAGCAACATTCATGAATCCAAGTAGACTGACTACGTGTATGCTATTACAAATTGTAAATTAAAGAATTCATTCATAAACTTCTTTTTGTAACCAAGGTCCTGATCACATGACTGTGTATTTGTCACCTGCAAGTGGAGTGTATTTGCTAATGTCATCTCTGGGGCCTTTGTACCCAATTGAAGACTATGATGGCGGAGACAGAATCACATACTTTATATACTATTCACATGGTACTGATGTTGGACCATGGGAACTATCGCTTGACTTAATGGTAAGTTGCAGAGCTCAATCTGAAACAAATTAGAAGGAATATTGTTCTAGCTGTTGAGTCTGTTGACAAAACCCTAGCGTGTGTCCATTCAAATGAAAGCTACAAAAGTACTTTCATGTGGTACTGTTTATTATGCTGTACAAGGTGGTTCTAACTTTTAGGTCTGTGGATGAAACCCAAGAGTGCGACCATTCATAGGAAAGCTATTGAGCAGTACTTTCGTGTGGTACTGTTTATTATGCTGTACAAGGTGGTTCTAACTTTTAGGTCTGTGGATGAAACCCAAGAGTGCGACCATTCATAGGAAAGCTATTGAGCAGCACTTTCGTGTGGTACTGTTCATTATGCTGTACAAGGTGGTTCTAACTTTTAAGTCTGTGGATGAAACCCTACTGTGTGACCATTCAAATAAAAGTTAGACAATGAGTGACCGACCAACCGATGCTTATTTTGGTATGTTTACAACCTGCAGAATTATCAAAGGTGGTATTTTCAACATTGTAAAATTTCCAATTATCGTTTATTTCAGACACAGAGAAATCTCCCAGCTAAGAGCAGTCTGTTCGACTTCGCTGTGGCAGCCCAATACATTCATGGCAAGGAATCTTCGTCGCCTTTCCTAGAAGAAGTCGTACGATTTACTCCAGACTGGATTTTCGCTAATGTTTGGGTTGACACATACAAGAGCTGGTCTTTCACCGCATAGCTTCATTATGGACACTCTAAGAATATGAACATTTAATAATTTATTATGATTATGAAACTACTTGAATGCAACTCCAATCAACTCCAGACACTTTTACTCACAGTAATCAGATGTTCATTGGCATAAGGCGTCAGTAAAGTTATTTAATTACGGATTTTTTTCTCGTGTCATTCAGATGACTCAGATGGGGTGCTTCAGATGATTTTAAACACGGAGCAAGCGTTTTGTTGGTTGCAATTTTTAAAATGTCGGCGCTAAGCTCAGGTCACTTGCGAGTAGGAAATTCCGAAAGTTATATGTATTTCTAAGCCTTGTTTTCGACTGTTTGTACCCTAACAACAAAACGGAGAATTTTACGCTAACAACACAACGGAGAACTTTACACACGAGATAATATTTCTTGTACCGATTTAAATCTATTTTAAGTTTAGCAAACGAGACAAGTTTGGATCACACGCACCAAAAGTCAGTTGATTTCAGTTCTCAACCAATGAAATTGTCTCATTGGAATTTTTGACGGACAGGCTGAACACCCAGCCTCGTTATATAGGATCGCTCCCGTATCAAACTTTCGGTTGGGATTTTGGCTGGACAATAAGTCTAACTTTTCGCTCCTTTTATGGTCTTAACTATTGTTTGATGGAAAGGGGCTCTATTGTTTGTAAGACAATAGTTAGGAATCACCGACGCGTAGCCAACATTTTATAGTTCGCGTAGCCAGATCGCCGAGCGCGAAATACAAAATTCTTCGGAACACAGGCGGCCCAAGCTCCTGATAAGATTACTCGAGAACGTGACTCGATCGAGCGTTACAACGGTTTGAATTTATAAAGGTTTGTATGGGAGAAAACGGTTTCGAAATTATTCGCAAATATATGTACATTTTGAAAATAAAATCGACTTACCTCAATGCCTTGTTGTCTTTCTTGTTGTCATCTCGCTTCTCAAACCGATCTGACGCCTTTTTGGCGAGTTTTAGCTTTTTTGGTTTTCCACCGCTAAAAAAGCTAAAACTCGCCAAAAAGGCGTCAGATCGGTTTGAGAAGCGAGATGACAACAAGAAAGACAACAAGGCATTGAGGTAAGTCGATTTTATTTTCAAAATGTACATATATTTGCGAATAATTTCGAAACCGTTTTCTCCCATACAAACCTTTATAAATTCAAACCGTTGTAACGCTCGATCGAGTCACGTTCTCGAGTAATCTTATCAGGAGCCTGGGCCGCCTGTGTTCGGAAGCAATGAGTGTTACAAACCTAGGCTTTGTGGGGGAGGGTGTGGGAATGATTGTTGTAGCTTGGACACATCTAAAAGGGAGTGGGGTGGGGGAAGTTTGAGACAAAGCGTTATAGAATTCAAACACTCCTAAATTGAATACAAGTCAGCTGGTCTTTTTCCGCACAGTTATATCCTTGTACAGGGGTTGTAGCGCGTTATCAAACTATACTTTGGCTTCCCTCGTCCCCCATCAAAGTGAACAAACTCTGGCCATGATAGCGCTTTCGCAATTGAACTTGAAAGTTCGCAATAGAACCACTGAATGTAGTAGGTCAGCCGGTGATGTACAATGGGTCGCCAGAGCCTGCGTTAGCCATATCTAGGGAAACGGGAATGCAAAAGGGAACTGTGAATACTATAAGCTTGAAATGTGCAAATGTGTAGCGTCAAACGAAATGCAGGTGTGACTTTGACAGCTATCTTTTGTCTCCCGGGATGAGGGTAATTAACATATTTTGGAGTCAAAATATAATTTTGCAGTCAAAATATAATTTTGCAAAAGAAGAAAAGCTAGACATTATTAGAAATTAAACATCTTATTAGAAAAGCACTCGCTTAAATTTTAGCGGTTGTTAAAACTAATTTGGATAAAACGAGTAAGAAGTCATTGAAAATTGTTTCCGTTACTCTCTAATTACCTTAATTTTAGATTATATCAAGAACTATTGAAAATGCTTATAATGGAAAATGAGTTTTTTCTTGCAAACAGGAGCTGCTGACAGAATGTCAATATCATTCCAATATTATTCCTTTCAAGAAATTCCTTGTTATTTGTCACCATAGTTATTAATTGTGTTAGTGAAAGACTGAACTTCCTTTATGATAGAATTCTTGGTTCAGTGGGGCGCTTTACACCGAAAGAACGGTACAAAAAAAAAGCCACGTTTGCATCTGTAAGGTAAGATAATTCTTGGAAAATTCGAAGTGAGGAATTTTCATTTTACTAATTCCGCGCGGAAATGTCAGTTTAATTCGGCTTGCAAACACATTTATTAAGTCTAAGCCTGCAGAGTCTACAGACTCAGTCGGTTTAATAAAACAACTTTGTCGTTATATCAGTTTAATTTACACATCTTTTTTATCAGAGAAGCGCTTGGTTAAATTTTTAATTTGGATAAAATTAAACCTTTTATTAAAATCGTACACGTAAAGGCAAAGGCTCTCGAATACAACAATATACATATATAGCTAAAATAATTTCGGCCAAAGTTATCTATTTTGGGAGTGATATACCGCAGAGCAATAGCTGCGCGTTCAGTTGGAGAGTTGAGAGATATTTTGAGGTAAAAGTCTCAGGCAAGATTAGGATCGGTGCTTTTTTCTGTCTTAAATATATAAGATATTTCTTGAAAGTTATTTGTGAAATGAGAGTCAAACTTTTGAAGATGCGAACGGACGCTTTGAAAATAAGAACTCGTCTGACTGTTTATTCCATCTTGTGAACATTCGAACCGCACGATGTTTAGTTTATCAGTTGCTTACTATTTCGTAGCTTCCGTTCCAGTGTGATTCAAGGGCCCGAAAGCCCGCACAAAGAGTTTTGTAACCTCAAGCGCTTAGTTCTATTTTAAGAGCTCTTATTTCTGAACAGTAACTTCCATCAGTGGTCATGATTGGGTTTGTCTATTAACCTTGGTTTCGATTTCCACAAAAGATCTCTATAGATTGTTCTAAGTAGTTTGTTAATTGTTTTCTTTTGAAAGTCACTGAAGACGTTATGGATTCGTTTTTCCAAAAGTTAGAGTTAGCTGCACCAAGAGTTAGCGTTTACCCTATAGGGTTGCGTTTTCGAAGCTGTAAGGCAATCACAGGGTAATTCCTTTGCAATCCACTTTTGATATAGAAGAGATGCAGGCTATGCAAAGAGACTCGGGGCTACTGAAAATCGGTTTTCCAAAATAAAAAGTTAGTGTAAGCACGAAGTGTTAGGGTTACATTAGGGTTATCCGGCAAGGGCAGCGTTATTTAGAATTGAGAGGCGACCGCAGGGAAATTCCTTTTGCGAAGGATTATTCCCATGGGAAAGTTCAGGCCATGCCATAACATTGCGGATTGGAATAATTTTTTTATATGGTGTATCGTTATATCGGGGTTCCACTGTATACTAAAGAGAACAAATTTTGTATCGCCATACAGCTGCGATTTTAATAAACAACATAGCCTTAATTGCTTCGGAGCCAGGGAAGCGGGTGAGCAGCAATGTAACTGCTGCTCGCTCGCTGCGCTCGCTCCGCTGCAAAAATGTAAAGACGTCTCGAGTCTGCGAAAGAAGTGAAATATGGTTCAACTTTTTCCGCAGACGCAAGCCGTCCATACTTTTTTCTCTGTTTTATTTTACGCATCTATCACGAAGTAAACCCGGCAAAGTCGGAGGGGCAAAAGTTCTCAAGAAGCCTTCTTGAAAACGATTTTTGCCGGATTTACTTCGTTTCGCCCCATTAACTGCCCCTGGCCAAGGATAGGCCGGCAAATTCATAACGACTCTGCATGAGAGGAAAAAAATTAGCTTCTAATTCTACCTTCATTTTCTCTTGGTCGAGACGAATTTTCATTTTAATTCCACTTTCAAACACAGCTGCATTATTATTTTGCTATTACGCACGTAAATGTCATCAGTTTTAATGGCTGAATTAACTTTTTATTCCAACTTGTAAACATTTGAACTGACGCGCTTTCCCAGGCGCGCTTTGAACATAAAGCAGATAGAGCCTCGCTTAACGTTAAATTCAAACTTGTGAACATTCCAACCGACGCTTAGAACATGAAACCTCGCTTATCCTGCGCGCTTTCCAACCGATGCTTCGAACATGGAACCTTGCTTAACTTTTTATTTATGCTTTTGAACAACGAACCGACCTTGAACATGAAACCTCACCTTACTTATGCGAACCGACGCTTTAAACATCAAACCTCGCTTTACTTTTTATTCAAACTTGTTAGTCTGTCTGTGCTTTTCCAAGTAGGCCCCCGTTAGGAACAAAAATGCCATCATCAGCAATGTGCCGACTGGATTCGATTTAACCCGAGTGTAATTTGGTGACACCGAACAGGAAAATCCATAAGGATGGGCAAAAATAGCTTCATTGTGTCAGAAAAATTCTAACCATAACAATAGGCTAAGTTTGATATGCGTAAAGTTCTGCTTACACCTTCCCGTTCATGTTTGAAAATTTTTGGGAGTCCTCCGGTGACCTTTAAAATCTCCGGACTGTTCGGAGGTCTTCGAGACAAATTGGACAATCTTCGGAAACTTGCTGGTCTTCAATCACTGGAAGTGTTTCGATCAACTTGGGAATCTTCCAAGGGAAACGACTGTTAGTTTGAGTCATCGGAAAGTTCGAGAAATCGGCATTTTACTAAACTTCAAAAATCTTCGGGAATCACGAGAGGTCTTCCAAGTTTCTGTGTTAACTATACTAGAATTGTAAAGGTGCACTCACAGATCAACAAAATAACCTTTTAACGATAAAAAGGCATAAATTCACTCTCTAAGATGTGAACAAAACATAATCAGTGGTGTTTTTTAGTGATTTTCTTCCAAGCAACACTGTCAAACTTGAAAACGTGGGACCGACGTTTTCAAGTTTTATACCATTTCTTTCCTACCCGTCCGTAGCCACACCACTTTTAAACAACTTTCGCGACCTTACAATGCGTTTTAGCAACGTTATAAAGCAACTATTAGTGGATTTCCAATTAATACCGACACCATCGTATTTTGAAGTAGCACTAAATCTTGGTGAGACTGCCCCTACAAAACCAGTCAAAAATATAAACCAATAAAAAAACCGTCATTGTGACCTCTGTCTTATAATAAAATTGTGACTTAGGTATGACATATTTTGTTTTAACGTTCAATGATATTTTGATTTTTTATTTTATACTTTGAAGTGATATTATTAAAAGTTTCGCCGAGCAGCAAGGTGGTGTATTTCTGAACGCATTCGTTTGGACTGAATTTCATTGCCCATGGTATTGGGTCGATTTACCAATTAAAACATCTGCTGAAGACACAATTTATATTTACCATACCTCTGATCGGTCCAAACAAAAATTACCGGTGGATGTTGAGATATCTTTCTTTCATCGGAAATGACTTCCGACTATTTTTGGCTACCTTATGATAATTAAAATAAAATATGGCCGATACACTAATTGCCGTATAAGAGCACACGAAAGTGACTCTGAAGTTACTGTTCGCCGATTGTGCAAAATAATACAAAGGATTTTTTTTTGCTCAATCAGGACCCAGCATTCGCAGAGTCGCTTGAAAATGTCCTGGAGAGACTCGTTTCCCAGGGGCTCTTTTACTTTTATAGAAAACTTTCGCAGCTGCGATTTTTGCCCGGTTTACTTCGTTTTGCCCCGACTAACTGCCCCTGGGTCTCGGAGGATGTAACTAGAGCAGATATGGCATCGTCCATTCCGAAAGCTTGGTTACCAATGATAGCCTCGACCGTTTATGAAACGGACACATGATAAATCGGGAGGCTAATCGGTATATGTACAGGCACATTTATGTTTTAAAGTCAAAACGTTTTATAAAAAACGTTTTGGAAAGCAAAATGACAATATGAACCTAGTACATGGCCTAGCTCACCACGAGTCTCTTATAGCTCAGTGGTTAGAGCGCCAAACCGGTATGTGGGAGGCCATGGGTTCGATTCCCGTCGGGAACTCGGATTTCAGTTTCACTGAATGTAAAGAGGGATAGGTTGGCCCTGGTTAAGGGGATAAATCTGCTGCCTGCAGTGTGGGCAGTTTGTTTGACCTTTACTTGCTTGACCTTGACCTTTACTTGCTTGACCTTTGTTTGACCTTTACTTGCATGTAACAAACAACTCTCATGCAAAAACATTTGGCAGCACGGGAGCCTGCGAGAAGGGGTCGCCATGCAGCTCTCGTAAGGTCTCACATGAGTGGCTGAGAGAACAATAGAACAAACAACAAGAACAATGCCCCTAGCCCCCAAAACAATAGCAGCTGCTACACTAGAGGACCAGTAGAATTACAAGGTTACGAGAGCTGCGTAACTATTCGCGAGAAGGCAGGTCGTCTGGTGTGTAACTAATAACACACTTGCTTTTTATAAAAGCTTTGAGAAGCTATTCATCCCTTTTAAAATTGTTTCGCTTCTTTTTACCCATTGTGGGTGTGACTTTGTATTTCAGTTTTCTTTGTCCCGCGCTCGCGACAAATGAGTAATTCATCTTAACAAAATGATAGGTAATATATTAGTCAGTTTGTTTTAAATTAAAGTACTGCAGATATGATTTGTTTTGCTTCTAATCGTTTGCACGTTGCGTTTTCGTTCATAAAATCGGGTCCGACATGCAAAAATCTTTGAACCGGACACAGAGTTTTCCGAATCGTATTTAGCGGATTTTAACAGATTTTTAAACAGCCAAAATATATATTTGTGTTGTAGGAAACCTAAAAATAATGTTCCAATTTTGTATATTAGAGCACTGAAACTGCTAACAAGAGTCTTTGACTGCGGATGACCTGAATGGAAATGGATTACAACTTGAAAAGTTGAGGCTAAACTTTTCAAGTTGTTTCCGCGCGTCTTCAGAAAATTGATAGTTATAGCCGTAGTTTGATTCCTCTCCGCAAATTAAGGTTATACCCTCCTTTAGATGTTCAAAGATAATGTTTTCAAAGATAATGTTTTCATGGGTTTAGTTGCCTACTACTAATTTCAGAATTCTTTAGACGATAAGTCCACAAAATTCCAGTGACGTAGCTCCTTTAAGCTCGCCTACGTATACACGTCGGTGAATACAACTGGAAACTCTTCTTTAGTAATGGCCGTAGCCATTTCAGTTTAACGTATCTTTTTGTATTACAAATCTCGCAAATACCCTTTCGCGTCTAGCAAGTGTACCCCCTCTCCACCCTCCTGAAAACCTGCCTGTTGTGCAAGCCTACTCTGTTTGGTCCATTTTACGAGAAAACGAACCTACGCGGGCAAAAACCAGCCTGTGGGCTTGAAGTGAACAATCAGTCCATTAAAGGGCATCACTTCGAAAGACATAATTACATTAATGGTAACCTAAAAATAATTGTCTAGCTTTGTTAAAAATGACCATATTGTAGTCCATTTAAGCAACAAAAGAGATATTATCATGAGTGGCACAGGCATGAGATTTTGATCGAAAATTGAAAAGTCGGGAAGACGTTTTTAAAAACTCTGCCATCAGTATGTCTTGGGGTCTAGATCTGTTTTGGATAAATCACTAAAAACTAATTACACTTCGCTTTCGTGAGTATTTCCTGAATTAATATCCCCACCTTAAAGCGCATCTCGTAAAAGAGCGAAGCGACTTACATATAATTTCAGCTCTCTTATGACCACAAATGCAAAATACCCGTGATATACAGTATCTGTGACATCTCATTTGTTTATTTACTTGACGCAGAAACTGGCCAATTCTCGTAAGATATCTGTTGCCACAGAAAACGCTTTCTATTCAGTTTATTGATGAAGCGCCGGAATTATTTTGGCTTGAATAATATTGACGAATTGAAGATCATTACCAGCTTTTTCTATCAACTAAAAGCGGAAGATTGTGTCTCAAACGGCGAAACAATATAAAATGTTAATTACTTGCGGCCTTTATTAGCTTGCCCCCGTCTAGTCTGTTAAAAGTGTGATTAGAGTAGTAATAATATACATGAAAAAATTACTCGATTCTGATTGGCTGAGAAGCAGTGCAGTTCAGAGGTAACACCAGTGCAAAAAGTGTAACACCAGTGCAAATTACAAATAGACGCGGACGAAAACAACGACCGGGGTTTTCGCTAAGTAAACAACAGTAAAACACCTAAAAGATAGTTCTAAGAAACCAAATACAATTATTAGCACCTCGTTCTGGCTAAATGTACGGAAAACGTCAAGCGAAGAGAAAAAAATATCGCCAACAAAATAGAGGAAAACGAGCCGGCAAGCCGAACTAACAGTTCTGCCCTAAAGTAAAAGGACAAAACAGTGACGACTTGTCTTGGAACCAGACAGCTTACAGAATGATAATAGCTACACTCGACAGGCATATAAATAAACAAGGATACAAGTTTTTCAATCCGGCAAGTAAGTTCTTCGCCGACCAAGTTCTTCGCCGGTCTGTCATGGGAAAACGTCTGAAACGTCCAACTATAAAAGCGCGAAGTTCAACCGAAGAAGAAGTGGACGTGGTATGACAGTAGGAATTTTTTGGTGCCAAAACGCCAGAAGCACTTACATATCTGTAGTTTGTGGTGGCTTTTTGCATTTATCAACTGCCAGGTTTCTTTCATCTTTGGCCGCTCGAAGCTTACATTTCGGTTTCCAAAACGGCCGCCGTCCAATTCTTCAGTTTACGCCGAGCTTTCACAGTCTCATATGTACATTGTCTTTAGTCGGTTATTGTTAACCGAGTTGTGCTTCAAAAACGTTTGAAAAACCACAAATTCCCAAGTTTACAGTACAACTGAATGAATCTGAATATTTCGCTCTTGTGAAAGTTTGAACTTTTGACATGTGTTTGCCGTGCTTCAACCAGTCAATTGAATGAAAAATCAGAAAAGGCGCGCGGTGTCAAAATTCAACTGGTTTTCTTTTTCTCTCTGTCCCTTTTTTCATGTATATTATTAATAAGTAATCACATGATTTTTCTCGTGCAATTAGGAATAAATAAGCACTTGTAAATTTTTCAAAGACTACAAATTGCACTCGCCCTACGGGCTCGTGCAATTTTGTTAGCCTTTGAAAAATTTACTCGTGCTTATTTATTCCTAATTGCACTCGAAATCATGTGATTACCTATACTTACAGCTGCCTTGTAAAATGTTTTCGCAGTTGCGAAATATTTACACCGAATTTAACAGTTGTACAAAATTCTTTATGTTTTCTGACTTTTGGTTTGTCATTCATGCTATTGTCCTTTTAAGCATTGAACGTTTCGCTTAGTTCAGCTCGGACGAATTAACGGGAATGCATTTGAGGCAGACTAAAATGTTTCTGACAAAAATCAGAAACTTTTTTGTGTCTCGGACACAAATTTTGTGTCCGCAACAAATGTTGCGCGCACGGGCAAACGGGGAAACATTTGTGTCCGCAACATTGTGTCCTCGTTTGCCACCACTTTTACGAAGGTAAAAAGAACTTAATTGACAGCTGTCAAATCAAGTTATCCGCTGACCAGTGTCACGTGGCCATATCGCGGGCTTACATGTGGAGCTTATCGAGGTCACGTGTTTTTGTGAAGTTGATCGCTGACCAGATGATGGTTTTCTAGTTGATCGCGGGCTCAAGTCCTAGTTTTTTACAAATTTTTTGATCATCGCGTTAATATTCAGATTTAAATAATGGGCAAAGTTAATAACCGAGGAGCTCAGCTTTTAGGCATGGCTAGATCTATTGTAAAAAGTTTTTTCTGTTAATAAAATGATTTGCAGACATTTCATTTCAACTTAAATGAAGCGATTGTATGAAAAGGCGGCAAACTGGTTTGCACGTTGTTCACTGCTGAATTGAAAGACGGGAAGAAAGTGTGCTGGAGGGCATATATCTTCGTGAATATTTCTCGCTTTATTTACTTATCTACAGCATGGAAAGTGATTTAGGATAACCTCTTAACGGGAAGATCCGAAATAATTGTTGACCTTAACATGATATATCGGAGTACGAGTCAAAAACAGCGAGAGTTGAAGCACTGTCGTCGGTTCCTGCGGCTGACCAAAACTGGAAAATTAACTGAGGTCTGAGCTAATATAAAAGTGTGCTCAGAGCCGGTCAAGTTGACTGAAGTGACGGACAAAAGACTGTTAAAAGCTACACCGAAAGGAAGAAAGATATTGATCTTCGCTGATAATTCAGATTATGCATATGCAGAAACTCATAAGGAGTTGAAACGTGTAACGCGCGTTCAGAGCGTTCGAATATTCAGTTTGCCAAGTACCATATTTGGCAACACAAAGAGTTTGTACGCGAATGATTTACACACGCAACGACACACGCAACAAAATTTTCGGTTTTGCGATAAGTCACTTGAATTCCGACCAAAACGCCGTAAATTACTCACAGAAACTAAACAAATTCATTAGAGTATCAAGTGACGTTCTCCAGACTACTGAATGACGACGAAACAGAAGAATTTAACCAAATTTAACTTCATTCAACCCAAACTGTTCAAAAACAAGATTACGCCATTCAGCGCGAGCTAGCGCGCGCTGTGAATTTAATCCAGATATTGCAATTTTGATTGGTTGAATTTTTTCTCGTGATTTTCCAAATATGGTAGTTAATGAAAACGAATGTTCAAACGCTTTGTACAATGCGAATCATAGGGAGTTCCACGTTTCAACCCTTAAGGGTTTCTGGCATATGTCAGTGGTGTGAGTTTATTACGAACATTGGACGAAACTACCGTTTTCGTTGCTTGGTCTCCGATGTTATTTGGCTGGTTTGAAAGCTTTGCCCTCCAGAATTTACAAGCCTTCTCAAAATATGAGGTAACAAACGTAAATGTACACATTTTGTTACGAGAATCTGTTTATACTTCATTTATGAGCGAATTCGATGTTGTGTCGGTTTTCAGATCTTCCCGTCAATTATAAGCTTAAACCGCTTAAATTTCTTTAAAACGGCTGCTTTCAAACCTCTTAGCTTTAATCACTTTTTTACACTTTTCCCCATTAAATGTTTCGTTTCAAATATTGTGTTTTTTTAGTTAATGGAGTTAACTGTGAGGTTCATCGTTGGGTTTTGAAAAGAATATTCAATTATTGAGCTACAAAAACATGATTTCGCGCGCTGCATTTACAGAAAAATCCCGCAAACAAATCAAAGTAAAAAACGAGTAAACCTTCGGCAACGATACTTCACACCAACGATTAAACGATTTATCATCCAATGCTCTATTTCACTCGCTTGCATTTTTGTCATTTTGGTGAGTGTGTTGAAATCTCGTACGCGTGATAAATTTTTAGATTCGTAAACGAGTATTTACGCCGGTTTTTATATTGCAAGTTGCCTGTGCTTGGGTGAGTGAGTTCAGACTTTTCCTAACGCACATTTGCCTGTTAGAAACGAAGGAAATTCGTTCACTTCTCTGCATAAAATTCTCTAGGGTATTTAGCAATGTGTACGATAAAACATGCAGCGTAGTAATCATGCAACCAAACCAAGATGGTTCAAAACTACATTGTAAGCTTATTAGACAGCGAGCACCACTTCCTAAATCACAAACTGTCACAATTCTTACAAAAAAAAACTGCTTAAAAATGACTTAAACCGGCTCCCAATGAATTTGCTGAGTTAGTTTTGCCGCTGTGATTTTCTTTGTTTTGGCGTGAGTTCATTTTGTTTAGCCGCGAGTTCACTTTGTTCAGTGCATTGAGTTGATCTTTTTGCTTTGACTATTTTGAAGTAAATCAAAACAAATTTCTTCGCCTTCATCAAGGTCCTTTTTACACTGAATTACCCTTAGAGTTATGAAAAGTCTTTACACTAAAATTTGATGTGTGCGCCTACGTGTGTACGTGTACGAGGAACCCAATAAAGTGCAGCGACATGTACCTATATGGGCAACCGTATACGCTTAGAAATAGTGTGGCTACTTATTAATTGGGAAACAGTGCAAACTCAAGCAAAAAAATAATAAATAGGAGCCCCGCTTTTAGGCCTGCCTAAATCTATATATTAAAGGAACTTTTACTTAAAAAAAAAACATTTGCCCTCAGTAACGCCTAATAAACGTTTTTCAGGGCCGGCTATATTCTAATAATTGCTTATGTCAATAAGGCCTACTTTTAGCTTATTTGCTTAGAAACTTTAACCTATAGTTCGCCGGTTTATTCAAACTAAAGGGAGTAGTTTATAATGCGTCAGGCTATGTCATGTATTCGCCAGTAATCCGAGATAAGCTACCATTTATGATAACCTTTATCTCCAATCAAATTTATCTGAGTCGAAAAGCGACGACAATGAACCACGAAGTGACGAAAACGAGTCGAGAGACGAAAAGAGAGAAAAGAGGGGTTTACATAAATCTCGCTCGCTTCGACCGCTGCTAAGGCGTCTTTGCGCCAACAGAAGAAAAAACGCCCCTGGGATCAGGCTATTAATAAGGGGCAAAAGGCACGAAAAACGAAAGTGCAATTAAAAAATAATTTAAACCAATACCCAGACAGCAATACTGAACCTACTGTCATTTTAAGAGCTGATAAGTTGTCGAAATAGCAGAGCAAGACAATTACTGTAAAGTAACAAGGGATGTCAGCAAGCCTTTAATAATGAAAAGCTTTCCTTAGCATATATTAAACAACCGTATATTAGAGAGTTCGTTTAATAGTTTAAAGCCACTAGACTCATATCAGTTTTCGCATATCTTGGTTCCACAGAAACATAGCCGTGTCGTTCAATCCAGCCTCTTTTGACCAAGTATGAATTCCACTTAAAAAAAGTTTGTAAGTCATTAAGGCCTACTTTTAGCTTATTTGTTTAGAAACGTTATACTTCAGTTCGTTGTTCTTTCAACCTAAAGAGCGTTGTTTTTAATGTTTCTGGCTTTGTCATATAGTAGTCACTAACTTGATCTATAACTTCAATTAAATTTGAGCCGCAAAACGACGACAATGAGTACTAATGAGCCACGAAGTGGCGGAAAGTCGAAAACGAGTTGAGAGGCGATAAGTACTAAGAAAAGGCAGCTTTCTCATCTCGCTCGCTTCGACCGCTGCGGCGGCTTTTTCGCGTCAACAGAAGAAAAATCAGGTTATTAAAGGCAAAAGGCAAGAAAACCAATATCCGTTATTTTAAGAGCTGTCAAGTTGTCGAACTAGTAGAGCAGCACAATTACTGTAAAGTAAAAAAAAGGATGTCAGCAGGCTTTTAATGCAATAATGAAAAGCTTTCCTTAGCATATATTAAACGACCGTATATTAGAGAGTTCGTTTAATAGTTTAAAGCCCCTAGACTCATATCAGTTTTCGCGTATCTTGGTTTCACAGAACAGAACCGTGCCGTTCAATCCAGCCTCTTTTGTTCAGGTATGAATTCAACTCAATACGGCTTTAACAACAAGTAATACGTAAGATAAGAGAGGGTTCTAATCTAGTTCGCTTCGACCGCTGCTAAGGTGTTTTCCAATTTCGCGTCAACAGAAGAAAAAAAGCCTGTGGGATCAGGCTATTAAGGCTAAAATCAAAGGCCCTTTGGGTTATCTCGTGTTACACATACGTTTTTATATTCGGTTTCAACAAGACCCAACAATGGTATAAGTATTTCTTCTAAACTACCCTTATAAGATAACAGAATGTCTTCTTTTTTTTATCGAGTGCGGTACAACAGGCCTAACAGAATAGAAGCTATACACATTGAGGTGGTGAAGAACGGTCCGGTGTAATTTAATCAGGCGGATATAGTAAAAAGGTCTTTTCATTGGGCTTTGGTGAACTATATTGATTTTGGATCACTTCACCTTATACTGAATTAGAGTCTGCCAAAATCTCCTTTTAGTTTTCATTCTCATTATTTTTCACCATTTCGCTCCTGTCCCTTTGAAAATATAGCCCAACGTATTCCTGTCTTCTTTAAAAATTATTGAGATTACAATATCCTCTTCTAACATTTTGTTGGACCTCTGGTCCAAAATTAAACCATATGAACACAGTTATAACACTGTTGTATACAACTTCAGTTCGCTAACCGCTTTCAGTCTTTCTTAGCGTCTCATTTTATTCTCTACGGTTTTTCATTTCAGATTTTTCAACAGGGCTTCGGACAGCCACACAATTCGCTGGTTCGAGAAAGTCAAACGTTCAATGATGATGATTGCAAACAATACGACAGGCATGAACGAACAGACCACACAATGTATTATTACTGAAGACCCCCTGGCAGCTAAAGTTTGCAAAACACTGGCGTACTGTCTACTGCTAGTAATGTCTGTCATGGGAAACACTTTGATTGTCATGGTAGTGTACCGAGACGACAAAATGAAGACCACCACAAACTTACTCATCGTGAATATGGCGGTGTCCGACCTACTGGTCCCCATATTCGCCATGCCTCGGGCCAACGTCGAGATACTCTACGGAAATCTCCGATGGCTTGTCAATGGCGCGCTCGGAGAAGCCCTTTGCAAGCTCACTGCATTTTTCCAAGACATTTCCACGGTTGTTTCTGTCCAAACCTTAGTCGCGATTGCATTTGATCGTTTCTACGCAGTGTGGTTTCCCTTAAAAGCGACGCGCACCAAACCTAAAGTAAAATACATTATTTTACTCATATGGTTGATATCGACAATTATTCACGCACCGTATTTGTACGGCTTTCAGGTTGGAACATTCAGCGGCAAAACCTACTGCTACCTAGGTTGGCCTCACTCTGTCTCAAAAATCTTCTTTTTACTGTTGATAATAATGACATATGTAATACCTCTAGGACTAATAACAACTCTTTATAGCCTAATAGTGAAAAAACTTAGAAAACAAACTCTTTACGCCGTACGGAATTTAGCCGTTAAGAACTTAAGTCGCGAAAAGAGAAACCGAAACGTGCTCAAGATGTCGCTGGCAATCGTGGTGGTGTTTTTTTTATCGATGTCGCCGTTCATCGCATATTTATCAATTTCTTTATTCAGCCCTGAAGGGACGGTTTGCCTTTCAAAGGAATTTCGCTTTGCCACTCAGTATTTAGTCCACTCTAATGGTATAATGAACTTCTTTACGTATTTCACCTTTAATCAGAGTTACCGCCGTGGATTCTTAGCCATCCTCTCACGTATTTTTTGCCCTTGTGGTTCGATGTGTAGGTGGAGACACGAATCGTATGTTGCTTCTGCTGGTACTGTTAATGTTGGAGTGGACTTTGACACTAAGGATGTTGTACTCATTAGCATGCGCTCTCTGGAGAGTACTCATGAGCACAAGGAGGTTGAAAATGGCAACATTTAGAAACCGAAAGTGGAGAAGACTAAACAAGCTCGATGTACGTAAAGCAACGCTTCTTGTTACTTAAGGGTAGTATCTTAATCATTTAACGCGTAAAAACGGACGCCACTGACTTCTGTAAAGCTAAGTCGGCCGAGTGGTCTGTTTAGTCAAGCTTGCTTTTCATGTCTTCCACTTGTACATTTGGTGAGAGGAAAATCTACGTTCAAAACTGGGTGTAACTTATTATTTTTGTGAAAAGTATTGCTCTTAGCAATTATTGTTTTGTTGTTTTGTATGTAATTGGTGATTTCAACAGTAGGAGGTTTCCTCAAAGTACTGAGTCACATCTTCTTGGAAGTTGTTATAATACTACGCCAGTTTTCAGAAGTGCTTTTTACTGAAGTGAACACCTATGCATCAGTCAACTCCAGCAGTGCCCATCCCCCCGGCCTAACCCTCGGACATTAGCATCTCTTAAAAAAAAAAATTGGCAAATTCCCCGGGGTGGGATGACAGAACCAGGCAAATGCCCCCGCCCCCGGGTTGATTGTTTTCAATCTCTCGATAGGAGATATAAAAATGTAATACAAGTTATTGCTATCTAAACTACGTACTAGAGTCCCCTGCACCCTGATGAGCTGAAACCAAAGACTCCTGACTATGATCACATCAGAAGAAACGATAGGAAGTACCAAAAAAAAAGGAAATAACTGTACTCTGAACGAATGAGCACAAATTAATTTTAACATGGCAAGGTCAAGAGATTTCCGGCTACAAACTGCTAATCACTAAAACCCACACCCATGATCACACTGGCCCAAACGCTGGAGTGAGATCCTATCCATTACTAAGGATTTATGGAGTAGGATTTTCAAGACCCTGAAAATGTTTGTAAAGAAGCTAAGCTAAAAGAGCTTCAATTTGAACTAATTCATGGAATTGTTGCAACAAAGAGCTATTCAGATATGGTATCAAAACTGATGACGAATGCCTGTATTGTGGGGATAAAGATTCCATCGAACACACTTTCATTCAATGGCCGTTCACTAACGAAGCTGACCTCTGTCAGATCTCCCCTACCACCGAAAAACTCTTGTTCGGCATTAATTCTAGCTTCTATCAAACAAGAGTAATAAACAGTAAGGGCATCTACATTCACGAATTTATTAATAAACTACTTCTGAATTATAATCTGGAAAATATCAGTTGATTATCATTTAAATGAAAAGCCTCCTCCTCTCTACCTTATAGAAATTACAATAACAGATGTTACATGTAAGTAGTAACGAGAGTAGTGATAGATGATGCAACAACTAAATAAGAATTGTATGTTACGAGTAGTAAGTGTTTAAGGTAGCGGGGGACACCTTAGGCAATCATTATGCATTTATTTAAATCGTATGCACGAAGCGCAACGACTGGCATCGACAAGTGTACGGAACATTCATGACTGAATAAAATTTTGGCGCGTGATTTGAAGTGTTCAAATGTGGCACGGACCCTATCAACAGAACAGCAAAAGATTCAAGTCTTAGACACAATTGTTTGCATTTCAAAATCTGCTGTAAGAGATTTTGTCTTGCTTATGATATCAGTTTATTTTACCGGGCATTTTGGTTGTTTCTGATCTAATTACCATAATTAACTCCCTTGGCACTCGTGTTTTAATCGGAACACCTTCGGAAATCTCAAAGTTTGGACTTTTCCGACAATTTTGTGTCCAAGAATTCAGCGCAGATTTATCACTACATGAGCTGGCACTGGAGAGAGGTAATTAGGAATACTGTAGTGTGTCATGACAGAAGCGGAATTCTAAAAGAGCGCCTTTTAAAAAATGATAGAAGGCATTAAATTCAAATTTGCACATAAACGACTTTTACTCGCTGGCAAAGTTTAAATTAAAAAAAATCCGCTTCTGTCATGACACACTAGAAGTTTCGACTGATCTATTTTTGACAAAATTACAGAGTGCTGGCTTCTACTCCATCCGCAAACTTGGACACAGAATCATGGATCTTTCAATTTGGCACTAATGGCGCTGGCACTAAATTCGCCGTAAAGCGCAATCTACCAAATTAGTGACAATATTCGTAAACGTCCATCATTCTTTTATGTCTCTGGAAAATGTCAGCTCAATCGCGCTAAAAACAACCGAGATATAAGCGTTTTAAAAGGTGTAGGACAAGCCAAATTTTGCCTGATGAATTTATTCATGGCCAGGTGTCCCCCGCGACCTTAATTACGAAAGTAGTTGTGTAGCTGAAGTAAGTAACCATTGCAACTTTATGTAACTAACTTCTCCTCCCCCCAAACATTATTTGTACGTTATACATATTAATACTTGGAAAAGAGATACGGCCGTCACCAAGGACTTGGGAGTCATAATTCATGCACACCTAAGTTTCAATGAACACGTGACCGAGGTGATCTCCAAATGCACAGGTTGTTTGTGCCATATTAAGGCAAACATCAGCCAATCCATTATTGGGGCAGTATCATGAACATCACTTCGAAAAGTCAAATGGCAAAAGACATATTTACATTAATGGAAACCTAAAAAAAATTGGTCTAGCTTTGTTAAAAATGACTATATTAGTAGTCCATTGAAACAACAAAAGAGGTATTATCATGAGTGACATAGGAATGAGATTTTGATCGAAAATTGAAAAGTCGGGCAGACGTTTTTAAAAACTCTGCCATCAGCATGTCTTGGGGTCTAGATCTGTCTTGGATAAATCACTAAAAACTAATTACACTTCGCTTTCGTGAGTATTTCCTGAATTAATATCCCCACCTTAAAGCGATTCTTGTGAAAGAGCGAAGCGACATACTTATAATTTCAGCTCTGTTATGACCACAAATGCAAAATACCCGTGATATACAGCATCTGTGACATCTCATTTGTTTATTTACTTGACGCAGAAACTGGCCATTTCTCGTAAGATATCTGTTGCCACAGAAAACGCTTTCGATTCAGTTTATTGATGAAGCGCCGGAATCATTTTGGCTTGAATAATATTGACGAATTGAAGACCATTACCAGCTTTTTCTATCAACTAAAAGCGGAAGATTGTGTCTCAAACGGCGAAACAATATAAAATGGTAATTACTTCCGGCCTTTATTAGCTTGCTGTGATTAGAGTAGTTACAGCTGCCTTGTTAATGTTTTCGCAGTTGCGAAATATTTACACCGCGAATTTAACAGTTGTACAAAATCCTTTATGTTTTCTGACTTTTGGTTTGTCGTTCATGTTATTGTCCTTTTAAGCATTGAACGTCTCGCTTAGTTCAGCTCGGACTTATTAACTGGAATGCATTTGAGGCAAACTATATCGTGGCCCGCTGGCGTCTAAACCACGGTAAGTTGTGTGATGTATGGTATGCAATGATGAATGGATTGGTCTAAATTTGCTCGTAAAAAAACTCTTAATATAATCAAAAGACTAAAAGCCCCACAGAATTGAAACCCTTCAACCGATTTGTCGGTGTTATCAATTAAAACCCCATTTACACAAGTCTCAGGGCCTCTTCATATGAGCCCGGTTGACCGGGCTGGCTCGGTTTCCGAGATCTCACCTCACTCCTATTTCCTTTGTAAAGATTGCGATGTGTTCATATGAGAAGGCGGGCTAGCCCGGTTACCGAGATCTCGGTTTCTACAACCGAGATCTCGGCAACCGGGATGAAAATTTTCCCATATGAACACTCCAGCCCGGTTACCGAGACGAAAATGTTTTTGACAAATTATAGCTTCGCTTTCGAAACTGGGCAGCCAAAATGGCACAATTTTGCCGTGTATGCATTTCCACTTCAAAAGTATTCGAATTAGCTTTATTAGTTAAGTTACAAGAATCGACAAAGCTACGATAGTCGCGAACGATACTTGTTTATGTGGCGCCATTTTGGTTTTGTTTCTTCAATTTCATCCCGGTCACCGGGCTGAAATTCCCCATATGAACAGACGACAAAATTCATCCCGGTAACCGAGCCAGCCCGGTTACCGGGCTCATATGAAGAGGCCCTCAAGAAGAGCCAGGCAAAGATTAAATGTTAGCGAAGGAAATTTTCTAATTATGGCAAGGCAAGGATGAATGGCGATCAGCATGTTGTGAGAGAAATAAAGGGAATGTAGGCGAAGTTTTTGTTTCAAAAAAGTGTTTTAGGAACACCGGCTGCTTTAGAAAGTGTTTTAGGAAAGCCGTCCGCAATTTCGGTTTGTTTGTCCGAGTCTTGTCTGAATCATGACGTCACTAGCGCGCTTCGCTTTTTCAGCGTAAAATTCCCGTTATAAGCCCTGGGCTTATAAAACTTCTTAAGGTGTTTTGGGTGGGCTTATAAACGTGGGCTAAAAATCTCTAAATATAAATCAAAAGACCGAAAGTCCCCACAGTTGGAATTGAAACCCTTCCACCAATTTGCCGGTGCTATAAATTAAAACCCCATTATACTACAGAAAGCAAGACTCACAAAACGCTACGCAAAGATTGAATTATCGATAGCGAGGGAAATTTTTCTAATTATGGCAAGGCAAGGATCATGAAGGACGAATTGTGTCATGTAAACTATTCAAGACTGCCTTACCATGCCGATGTTTTTGTTTGCATTGCCAGTGTTTTAGTTTTGGGACCATGTCAATATATTGTTACCCTGCGAGCAGAGTCTTCTTCGATCTCCCTAGATCAGACTAATCTAGGAAGATCGAAGAAGAATCTGCTGGCAGGGTAATACATTGTCCTTTTTCTAAAACTCGAGGACACAAGGATTAAAAGCGCATATAACTCATTGGCAGCAAGTGTAAACACTGTAAATGGGGTTTAGTTTCAGATGCGTGGGGTTAGTATCCAACGTAGTTTAGTGGAGAGGCAGAAAAGCAAAGACATTGTATAGAGAAAGAGGATGTTTATTTCAAACCTTAAATAAACACAGCTAGCGCAGATTAAAATACGTGCAATAACTCAGTCATCTTCACAGGAGGAGTAACCGGCATTAAAAAGGACAGTGTGTGGTGGATGGATAACTATAAAAAGAAAAACATTTTGTAACCTAATTAAGAGGATATAAAAAGTTTTTCGATCGAACAATAGACAAACAACTGAGGGGGGTGGGAAATGCGTCACGCATATCCGCCGATCAGTGCTATTTTATGGCGCAATCTGTCGATCTGCACTATTTTAGTTCAAATCAGGATCCGCGTCACACGAAATGCTCTTTGGAATAGGTTTCGCAGTAATGGACTGCAAATGTTTGTTTTTTTATTCCAACTTTTCAAAACGCCGCTTCCTATCTTTGCTTGTTAACGAAAATTCCAGTGTAACAAAGTCGAAGGTTGTTTGAGTCTCGCCCGAAAAAAAATGGAAAAAACCCCCGACATTAAAAAGATCACTGGCCAAAGATACGTGATCCGAATTTCATTTACGATCTACGATCTAAATTTCGTAATTTATGAAGATTTTAATTTTTCCCAATTTGTAGATCGATATAGCATCTTTTATTACTCTCGATTACCTTTGAGTCTCAACTTTGAGTCAGTTTTGGCGGTTTTCTGAAAGAGAAACGCGAATAATAATTTTTATTTATTGAGAAAAAAAACGGGAAAATGCAAGCTGTGATTTTCGGAAAATATAACAACAGCTCGCAAATTCGGGTATAGTGAGATTTTGTTCTCTAAAAATTTCCGGCACTTTAATATTCAGCTAGAAAATCCGGTATGTTTTAATTTTGTAAGTTTAAAAAATTATGAGGCTCTAAACGATACCGAAAAACAGTGTAACTACATTCCACGAGTTTTGACTAAATTTCTTCGTTGGATTACTACCAAATTCTCACAACAGACCAACAAAAAAATTTATCCCAACCTGTGAAGAGAATTCATATTTCAATATATATTCGGATTAAAAAAGCTACGCGCGTTTTATTACGGACTTGCCGGCGTTGAAAAGCAGAAAACCTCTGAAAAACTGAGCAATTGTTATTGGTCAGAAAAAGTCTGAGAAAAGCAACTATTTTCTAAAATGGAAAGTAAAAATAAAAACTGAGAGAATGTACAGGAAAACCACTGAGTTTAAAAAAGATAAATACATATGCAAGATGTGGTTTATTTATTATTTTGGTTTGTGATTTCCGTGAATTACTTGTGCGTACACCCAGGGAGGTCTATCAAAATATGATCGGTTTGTGTGTAGCCAATCAGATTGCGAGTTTGCCTGACAGTCGGTCACTGGGTTATGGAAAAATGAGATTAGCTTTTACAGCCGGGTTACAGCTGTTCTTGTAGACTTTAAAGGAAGAGAAACTGTAAGTTTCTATTTTACTGCTCCAATTTCAGTAACCAAGCCGGTCATTTCAGGTCGTTTATGAAATCTCAATTCCTAACAAACTGAATATCCGTGAATCTACCGCCAAGACTTGCACGCGTGAGTGGAATTCATTAGCTGTTTTCATGTTGTTGAAAAAACCCACAGCTGTTTATTAAAGGAAGATAAATTTCTGCACATTAATGAGTCATTAATTCAGGCGACATTCAGTGTTCATCAGATTAATGAAAAACACAATCAACTGTTAACAGAGACGAACAGCTATCATCTTTCCTGTCTTTCAGGTAAAACTAAAAACGTTTTATTAAGTTGTCATCGTCATTCACAAAATTACGATTTGAAAAGCAACAAGAACCTTCACTTTCTTACAGTGGAACATTCTTACTCAAACTCATTAATAATTGATCAAGTTGAAACAAAAAAAGTCAAAATCATGAAGGTTTGGATACCCGATTTTCATTAGCATAGATTTTTACGATTTTATTTCTTCGTTTTTTCGCTGATTTTTGTTTCGATTGAGAAGATATACCAAACACTCGAGACAGTGTTTCATCGGCTATCCAAACATCTCGAATTTCGTCAAAAATACTCCGCTACGCGTCGTATTTTCAACTCACTTCTCGGTGTTTGGATATCCCGATGAAACACTGTCTCTCGTGTTTGATATATTACGTCCAAATGTGTTTTTTTTTTCTAATGTTGCTACTCTTTAGGCAAAAGTAGAGCAATTGTGAATAAAAGTGAACATACAAATTTTCATCTAAAAAATGTCGAAAAAAGTTTCTTCAACTGCCGAACTGAAATAACGAGAACCGTTTTTGCTTTAAAAACTGAATATTATTTAGCAACACATTTATGCGGCTCAATGAATGAACTTCCCTAAAATTGCTCGCGAATTGTTGTCGTTTCAACGTACATTTTCACTGAAATATGCCTCAAAAGGTTGACCCTTTTCAACCTTTACAGGGGTCAACAACTCATTCCTTTTCCGAATATTGATACGCTCGACATAAGCAAATGTGAGAGAAAATAGGAAAATGATTCATTTCGATCATGAATAATGCTCATAGACTGAGTGGAGTCTAATTCTGTCATATCATACGAGTGATTATAAACAAAATCGGACGACCGCGTAGTGGGAGTCCAATTTATTTATCACAAGTATGATCAAAGACAGAATTGAACGCTACGAAGTCCTATTACCAATTTATCAGAAGTATAACAAAATTCGAGGAAAAACAAATAGGCGAAGCGAAGCGCAGTTCTGTGTTTCTGTCGAATTTTAGTACAATTCTACTTGTCTTCTAATGCAAATGCTGCAACCTGTTAGGCAGAGTTATCGTACACGATCAGCCGTTTCAGTGTGAAGTGGCTTGAGGTCGTCTACAAAATCAGTGAGACGTTTTTTTCGTTTTCCCGAAGTTTCGGCGAAAGTGTTATTGTTATAAAGAACCTTGGCTCTTGTAAAGGGCGCGGAGGTTGATTAAAAATTTGAAATTTTATAAAGGAACTTTTACTTCAAAAAAAAAAACATTTGTCCTCAGTAACGCCTAATAAACGTTTTTCAGGGACGGCTATGTTCTAATAATTGCTTATGTCAATAAGGCCTACTTTTAGCTTATTTGCTTAGAAACTTTAACCTATAGTTCGCGGGTTTATTCAAACTAAAGGGAGTAGTTTAAAATGCGTCTGGCTGTGTCATGTATTCGCCAGTAATCCGAGATAAGCTAAAACCCATTTATAATAACCTTTATCTCCAATCAAATTTATCTGAGTCGCAAAGCCACGACAATGAGCCACCAAGTGACGAAAACGAGTCGAGAGACGAAAAGTGAGAAAAGAGGGGTTTATATAAATCTCGCTCGCTTCGACCGCTGCTAAGGCGTCTTTGTGTCGACAGAAGAAAAAACGCCCCTGGGATCAGGCTATGAAGGGGCAAAAGGCAACAAAAACGAAAGTGCAATTAGAAAATAATTTAAACCAATACCCAGACAGCAATAAACCTCCTGTCATTTTAAGAGCTGTCAAGTTGTCGAATTAGCAGAGGAAGACAATTACTGTATTAAAAGTAAAAAGGGATGTCAGCAAGCCTTTAATAATGAAAAGCTTTCCTTAGCATATATTAAACAACCGTATATTAGAGAGTTCGTTTAATAGTTTAAGGCCACTAGACTCATATCAGTTTTCGCATATCTTGGTTCCACAGAAACACAGCCGTGTTGTTCAATCCAGCCTCTTTTGACCAAGTATGAATTCCACTCAACACGCGTACAACCTCTCCACAGAAGTCCCAACATATATAGAAATCTTCCATGAACCAGACGGATTGAGAATTTTTCGTCTCGTGTTGATCTCGTTGGTGATTTTTAGCAGCCTCGTGGGTAACTTCATAGTTTGTAAAACTGTATGGAAGATTCCATATCAGAAGCCTTTCTCCTACTATCTAGTAGCTAACGTGGCTGTAGCCGAGTTAATCAATTCGCTGTGCGTTCCCTTCATCGTTGTCTATGAGGAAAAGAGAAGTTGGATTCTTGGTAAAACAACCTGCATCTTGGTGAATCCTCTTCTTGTGATGTCCATGTGTGTGATAACAAATTCGTTGGCAATCATTGCTGTTTACCGCTACCGAGCGACGCTTAACAAAACAAGACCAGCTGGTTTCGTGAAGGCGATCGTCATTGTTGGAGTGTGGCTTATGTCTCTCGCAATGACAATGCCACTTTTTGTAACGCGGAAACTTGTACATAAACATTCCACAGAGCGCTTAACATGCAGTTCATACTTCCCCGGGGATACCAACACCGCCAACACCAGCTATAACAGATACACCATTGTCCGACTTATTTTCACTTTTGCTGTGCCCTATTTTATAATCCTTACGGCTTACATAGCTTTGGCCATCAAGTTGAAGATTTTTGTTCGTAAAACGTTCAAAGATGACTATCAAATTGACATGAGTTCATTTATATCTTCACAAGCACAAGGCGGAGCTGAACATGGGCCGGAAGCCGGAAATGCAAACACCAGTCCACCAGTGTTAGATGGGAAACGAAATACCAAAAAAGGACAAACAACTGCTCTGGAACGGAATACAAGAAAGCGGCAAAAGAGAAGACAACGACGAAATTTAACCATCGAAACGGCGGAAAACAATTTGTTAAAAACCATTTTCGTAATAATCGTAATATTTGTGGCTTGTTACACTCCTTACCAAGCCATGTTTCTGTGGGAGTACTTCGGAGAAGTCATGAGTTGGCAATTTTATTATCACAAACTTATGCGTGATTACTTGTTTATTCTGAAATGTTTACCGAGTGCCTTGCACCCGATCTGTTACGGAATTTTGAACAGTACTTTTGCCAGAGCTTTCTCTAAAACGTTTATGTTCCAGCGTTAATACAGCGGTCAAACGCACTGCGCAAGCACAGAAACGCTTTAAATTCCTGAGATCCTCAATTTTTAAGACAAAAGTTAAGATATTCACAGAAAAGTTATAAGGTTTGTCTGTCGCTTATGTATATAATTTAATGCTTTTCACCTTTTTACCAGCTCGTAATTTGCTTCACCACAGCTTTTTAATGACGTTTCCTTACAAACGCCGACTCGCATATTTTCGGGTTTTTGCGTTTGACCGCTGTCAACTTTTAACATGATAAGTTTAGGTTCTTAGAAAATAGATTAGAATAACGCTGGGCCGAGAATTTGGCCTCCATGCAAATAAAACCGTGACCTTCGTTATATCATCTTATACGGAAGCCCGAAAATAATGATGTAAAGAGCGCTTAAGGTATCAGCCACGGTTAAAAAAGTTCCATTTTCGAAGTTTGAGATTTTGTACTGTTGTGATAAAGCTCCTCAAGAGCGTTCTTTTAAAAAAATTCCACAAAAAAGTTTTAATTCTGCGCGGAGTTATTGAGCGTAAAAGTTTTAACTGGGTCAATTATGTTAATTGGCCGTTGACAACTTGTCTATCAACGCGTCACGAAACAAGTCACATGATCTCTCAGCTCCATTGTATCACGCAAGAAATTTGCGAGTTCGCGGTGTCTGTTTCAGTTCGGTAAAGAAGAAAAAAAGGTCCTGTTCGTTCTCTTCTACCATGCCAAGGCGTAAAAAAGCGAAAACAAAAGACGCGTTCAGCGCAGATTGGGCTGAAAAATTAGCGCAAAGTGACAAAGGGTCGCGCTCGTACAACAATATAAAAGATGAATTGTTGAAGCAGTCGAGCGGCCAGTCGAGCACGGAGTCGGTTTCCGCACCTAAAAGTGCGAGCCGTTCAAAGATTCATGTGGAAGAACGGGATAATGATGAAGCGGGCGAGACATGACGGAAGCTCAGTAGCCATTCCATAATAGCTTGCGAAAGGCTACAGGAAAAGTTCGACGAAGCGGTGACTTGTTGATAATTATTTTTGCCAAGGAAATGTCGAACTCCTTGAAAATGTCGGCAATAAAAATGGTTCGACTTGGATGCGCCATTACTGTATACATGGCGCCTTGCTTACAATCGACCCAGCTTGTCTCATTTCGGCCAGCATGGCATCTTTTGTGTCGACTGACTGTTGTTCACTTTCCATTTCGTTTTCGTTGACTCCATTCGTAGTTTGTTCCCAGGTCTGTTTCCCTTTGAAAGACTTCCTTTTTGCTTTAGGCATATTTAACAACCTAGCTCGCAGCATGTCAAGAAAATTTTATTAGCAACTTGTGGTATTAATAGTAGTTACGGAAATGCGGCTCCTTGCGCGGAGTCAGAATTTTGAATTTATTTACCTGTGTCAATGTGATCTGTGACCGAACGAAGAAAACTGAGAAAAGAGCATTTCGCGCAACGCGTAAACTTAAAATCGCGCCTGCTGTATGTTACCTGTCATGTACCTATTGTTATAGTAAGATGATCCCATTCTGGTATTCATCAACTTTGACGCTTAGGGGTCGTAATCCCTTTACGGGTAGGACGCCGCCGAAAATACGTTTTGCTATTTTTCTCGGAAAGAAGATTTCGATAAATTGAGCGTACGTTTTTAGCTCCAAGTCGGCAGCCCCTCAACCGATTTGGCTGAAATTTGGCCAGCTGCTAGTCAGATAGTTTTCCTCCAAAACCGTGTCTGCGATTTTTGTTTTCTGTTTTCGTTTTTGAGTAATCTCTATTTGTCCACAGAAAGTCCTGGTGATTTGTCTTCCATAACTTTATCTGCTCATTAAAAATGAACAGACCCACTTGTCAAAAATCTGAGACACGGTTTTTTAGTGGAACTTGTTGAGAGGCAAATGCGGTGTTAATCGTTTTTTTCCGCTTGTTTTCGGCGGACCTGGAGCTTGATTTGCACAGACACATACTTTTGCAAAAAAGTCTCGCTATCGCATTTTTTTTAGGTTTTTGTTAACTTTGAAGGAAAAATCCATAATCTGGAACTATTAAGCTTTCAGAAAATGTATGGTTTGTAGGGGTTTGTATTTAAAACAAAAGCGCTAAAGTGATCGGCGCGCGGACGGTCCTGAAGGGTGGCTGATACCTTAATTTCTATTGATCAAAGGAGAGCTCCAAGAAGACAAGGAACAGAGAACAAGCCGACGGAGTACATGGGATTGAGAATGTCTGCCTCGCCCTGGCTCCCCGGAGGCTCGCGTCGCTCGCCGACCCAGGCCCTCGCACCAACCTCGTTCCCCGAGCCCGCTTTTCTTTTGGTCAGCACCAAGAACGCGGACTCCAGGCAAGTCCGATCTGAGGCCCTATCCACACCTGACTCGTCCCCAGTCGTCTTTTCTGTCCCTGCTGAGTCAGGGTCAAACTGAAAACGGAGGGAATCATGGGAATCTTCCTTCCCATCACCTCTCGGGCTCCCCAATCGCGCTTCTCACGTAAATATTCATAGGAGAGACTGAGAGACGACTGGGGACGAGTCAGCGTCCACACGTATCCGGCGGAAACGCCGACCGAGAACTAGCAGAACGCGACTTTTCGAAAGCGCTCTCCAGTGTGGAAATTTTTAAAAACGCGGTTTTCGTGTTTGCGTGTGGACGGTGAAAACGGAACTGTTTGAAAACGATGGCATCACAGCATCTTATCTCAGTTTTCATTACGCGTGGGACCATAGTTAGTGGAGGTCTCCCTCCACAAACTATGTGTGGACGGGGTCTGAAAGTATGTGATTTATGCACTTCCGGTCGATGTGCAGTTTAGAAAAACTGATTCTAATACTAATTTTTCTTACATGTGCAAGTAGTCTCCTTCGCTTTCATTTTTTTCTATGACAACTTTAACTAAATAAAAGTCAATAAAGAAGTGTAGTCTTCTCCTAACACATAAATTACTTTGAATAAATAATATTTAACAGTGGTTTGCATTAGCGTGTTGTTGTGTTCAATGCACTGCTGTGCCGTCAACACTGACGTTGTGAATTGAAATAAAATGATCAAATCCACTCTTGATCAGAAATCTCAGGTGAGAAGCTGAAGTAACGGGAATCTGAAGAGGAAAGGCATTCAACAAAAAGATAAATGTAAGTCTCCATACTGAACTGGACTCCACTTGGTCCAACACGATGTACAGAAATGGGGAAATGGTAAGTGGCCGCTTACAGTGCTACGCGCTGGGCGCAAGGTTGCCACTTCTTGAAGTTTTTTGATTAATTTTTTTGACAACTTTTTGTCTTCTTTTTCACAACTTTCTAATGGCTTTTGTTTGAACTGGCCAATAAAAGTGCAACAATAATAATAATAATAATAATAATAATAATAATAATAATAATAGTAATAATAATAATAATAATAATAATAATAACAATAATAATAATAATAATAATAATAATAATAGTAATAATAATAATAATAATAATAATAATAATAACAATAATAATAATAATAATAATAGTAATAATAATAATAATAATAATAATAATAATAATAACAATAATAATAATAATAATAATAGTAATAATAATAATAATAATAATAATAATAATAACAATAATAATAATAATAATAATAATAATAATAATAGTAATAATAATAATAATAATAATAATAATAACAATAATAATAATAATAATAGTAATAATAATAATAATAATAATAATAATAACAATAATAATAATAATAATAATAGTAATAATAATAATAATAATAATAATAACAATAATAATAATAATAATAATAGTAATAATAATAATAATAATAATAATAATAACAATAATAATAATAATAATAATAGTAATAATAACAATAATAATAAGACTTCATTTAACGAGGGTAACATAATTTAGAACTGTGAGAGGTGGAGTTGTCAAGTTTCATGTTTGCTCAACGACAATTGTCAACTCCGCCTCTCCCACTTCTTGCATTTTTACTGGCCAGTTAAAACAGAATCCATCAGAAAGTTGTCAAAAAAATGTCAAAAAGTTGTCAAAAATCAATCAAAAACTTAATCAAGTGGCAACGGTACGGTACATGCATGTAGCACTGTAAAGGTATGGCGTGTTATCGGTGTCAAAAATATGTTTGTCTCAATATTTTGATATTTATACTGATATTAAATTGTCTGTCGTGACATTTATGCATTGGCAATGGAACTTTACCGTGACATTACGTAATACGTCTTAACATTATGATGTTCGTCTTGATATTTAATAGTCTGCATTATGATATTCGACATTATGATGTTTGTCGTGACATTATGATATTCACATCATGATGTTCGTTATGAAAGTATGAAAGGCCAGCTGGAAAAGAAGGACTGGAATCTGGACTGGACCCTGGACTGGACTCTGGACTGGACTATGAACTTTTTTTTAATAAAGTTAACAAAAAAGGTAATAATTAACTAAAAAATTATAACAAAGGATGGATATCGTGAATTTTGAAATTTCACAAAAATGTCACAAAATCTCTAAATTCTTGCAAAAACCTGTGTGTTTTTGGGAGTCCTGAAGGAGTCTTGTTATGAATAGCGTGACCAAGGTGACGTGGAATATTCTTGACCGCACATTGCGAACTAAAGGATTCCCTCAAAGTGCTTAGGGAAAAACATTTTTTAGGCAAAAAGGCATTCTAACAATATAGTGGCGTTCATCGGCGTATTCAACACTAGTACTGAAAAGTATGAAATGGTGCAATTGTAGAGTGTATCAGAATAACAGATGTACTTTCCGTATCTAAAAAATCGAACAATGGCAGGTATTGAACAAACGTGTCACGTCATGTACTGACCACAGCACGTGTACGCTTCAAACCTCGTAGCATTCACGCAATAGAAGCTAAACGTCCTGGATTTGCCTAAAATTACCGGGTATTGTTTAAAAGTGTGTTTTACCGAAATATGGTGAAAATCGTTCAGGTTTTTGCAAGAATTTAGAGATTTCGTGACATTTTTGTGAAATTTCAAAATTCACGATATCCATCCTTTGTTATAATTTTTTAGTTAATTATTACCTTTTTTGTTAACTTTATTAAAAAAAAGTTCATAGTCCAGTCCAGAGTCCAGTCCAGGGTCCAGTCCAGATTCCAGTCCTTCTTTTCCAGCTGGCCTTTCATACTTTCATAACGAACATCATGATGTGAATATCATAATGTCACGACAAACATCATAATGTCGAATATCATAATGCAGACTATTAAATATCAAGACGAACATCATAATGTTAAGACGTATTACGTAATGTCACGGTAAAGTTCCATTGCCAACGCATAAATGTCACGACAGACAATTTAATATCAGTATAAATATCAAAATATTGAGACAAACATATTTTTGACACTGATAACGCGCCATATAAAGGGGGCTGGCCACTTAGTAGGGGTTCGTCAGAAATTAGCATACCGTAATGATTCGATTTAGCGCCCTCCTTCCAATAAGCGCCCCCTTCTGAATAAGCGCCCCCTCCGAATGTGTTTTTGTTAATAAGCGCCCCTATTCCAATAAGCGCCCCCATTCTACTAAGCGCCCCCTTTTTAATAAGCGCCCCCATCCCCCATTCTTGACACTGAAGTCATCGACGTCGAATAGAGAAACTCATGAACATTCACCATACCGTACATGTATATTTGTTACTGCTAAAATGAACAATTCTTTTAAAAGTAGCTGAACTTTCCACTGTTACAGTTTCTGTTATTGTTAGTGATTTTAATATTTATTGAAGTTTTGCATTTGAATATTTGGTTGTTTCTCAAAAAATTAAATAAGCGCCCTGTCCCGAATAAGCGCCCTGTCTCGAATAAGCGCCCTCCCTTGAGGTGCAAAAGTAAATAAGCGCCCCGGGCACTAAATTGAATCATTACAGTAAGGCCGGGTGTGGAAGAAACATCCCTTTGTTGCCAGGAAATCAAAGATTATCACTTAGCTTAGTGACAATGGAATCACACCAAGACGATAATAAGCGTGCGTTCGAATGATTTTATCAGTCGTCACACTAAAACTTCCACTTCCAAATTCCAATTCGATTGGGAATTCATGGCCCCACAAGCTACTGTGTACTACCGTGTCTAAACAAAGGTAATTTATTTTATTTATTATCCGATTTCACACTCTGTCATGTCATCTGTCATCACAAGTCCAAACTACGTGTACCGTATTTTCTCAATTAAACGTCCCCAGCCTTTTTTTCAAACTTGTCCTGGTGGGCAATAGCCTCCTTCACAGACATTCTTTTGGTTTGTCACACAATCTGTTTGTTGGGGAGAAAAGATTGCATGACGAGCCAAAAGAACGTCCGCGTAGGAGGCCCAGGGGTGGGTACTCGAAGTATTCATGACGGGGGGTCCAACGGAGCTTCATATTGCAAACCCAAAAAAATAGACAAGCCTGAAATTTTAGACCCAAAAAAATACCTGGCATCAAAATTTCCAAACCAAAAAAAAATACCAGACTTAAATACCCCAATACTGATTTATTCACTTAAGCAGAACTTCCTAATACATGATTTTGCATAATTGTCTTCTTAATATTAACAGTTTTTCCAGAACACATGATCCAGATGAAAACCCGAAACGAAAAGTTCGCTCAGAGATAAGACCCAAAAAAATATATGTAGTTTTTCAAGACCTAAAAAATACATGACAGATCTCTTGACCCAAAAAAAATACTGAGCATGTAAATTTTCAACCCAAAAAAATATGTCAGACCCCCGTCATGTATACTTCAAGTACCCCCCCCCCCCCCCCCGCTGGGGTAGGAGGGTAGGTGGGCAATTACACAAAAGGAATACTTAACACGTAATTCGCTCAAAATGCTATAAAGGAACAAAAGGGAGACTTATATTTTGTAATACGGGCTTTCAGAGGTAGATTTGCAGAGTAACAGGATGTACGTTTCAGGACAGTCGGAAAAGTTTGTTTAAAGTTATTTCGTGTAAATGGTCCTTATCGCTTACAGGTACTCCATATTTACAATCTTTTTAACTTAAAACCAGTAAGACCACACCAACGTATGAAGGCCAAGTCTTCGCAACCAGAGTTTTTTCCCCACAGACTTTTACTGTTATCGCAAGATGAAAGTTGATGCCCAATTATTAAACTTCTCAGAATATTATTATTTTTATGCAACCTTGTGAAGATCTACCTGCATCTCATCCCTCTGCATCTGACCTTCTGTATGTTCATACTCTGAAACAGATAAAAAATTATATCAATTGTTTTTAAGTATACTAATGAATACAAGTTGTACATTACATGTAACAAATTTTGCATGTTTAATTTTCAGACACTTTTTATCTCATTGGGTTGTTCCAGAAAAAATCCACGCCCCCCCCCCTCCCACCCCCCCCCCCCCCCCGAAGGATGGGATTCTGGAAATTCTTGCGGAAGTGGGGGTAAAAAGCTCTGGAAATCCCGGTGGGAGGGGGGGTTGAACTTCAAAAAGTCTTCCACAGGGGTCATTTCAACCGATAATTCAAGCGCTTTGAACGTTTAATTCGGTAACACTTCAGCGTTCTCAGACCCTGAAAAAAGTAGAAATATTTTTGTTCAAATATTTCTCACCTGACATAAATGATAATCTAAGTTCCTTTACAGGTCCTTGTATAGCAGAAAATACGAAAACAAGATACAAAATTAAAGAGGAACCCATCACAACGTTCCACGCGATATAATTCTTAGCTCAATATTAGCTGATGCTTTAGAAATTAATCAAGAACATCTTCTAGACATGATTACGCATATTTTCTATTAAAATTCAATTCAATTTAAGCCTAATAATTTTTTTCCGGAAATCCAGCGGGAGGGGGGGGATCTTTTGTCTTGGAAATCCAGACAGGAGGGGGGATCTTGTGCTTCAGGAAATCCAGGTGAGAGGGGGGTTAAAATACGACCCCATCCTTCGGGGGTGTGTGGATTTTTTCTGGACCAACCCATTTAAGACAAATTTCAGACAAAAATGTCGGACACTGCTGTTAAAAAAAATTCCTTTCCAGTAAAAAAGTCTACTCTGAGTTCTAGCCCTTTCATGTATATTTGCCTTGAATACATATAATGGCATCACCCAAGAAACATCCGTACTTAAGAGTTTTATGACTTACGTGACTTATGGCCATAACCCTAGGTGGGTATAGGGCCGGCTAAGAGTTTTATAATGTAGTGCAAATATTTTGGATGCTTAAAAATTTTGGACGGTTTTATTTTCGGACACTTTTTTTGCAAGTAATGTACATATCCGCTGATAATTTTATAGTCAACTAATTAAAATAGCTTGTGTCGTGGAAGCATTTCAACTACACAATGTACATTTACATGTATAATGATGAAAAATTGAATCATAAATACTGTACATGACAATGTATACTGATAATCTAAAAATATGGTTGGGCGAATTAATATTATGAGACCAATATTTTAATTTTGTAGGCCACCACTCCTCCCAAATATTAATAATTTTAATTATTAATATTTGGGAGGTGCGGTGGCCTTATGGTTAGTGCGCAGGATTCTGGATCGAGTGGTCCTGGTTCGAGCCCTGGCCAGGGTCACTGTGTTGTGTTCTCTGGCAAGACACTTTACTCTCACAGTGCCTCTCTCCACACAGGTGAATAAATTGGAGAGGGGGGGGGGGGAAACCCTGCAATAGATTAGCATCCCATCCAGGGAGAGTAAAAATACTCCTCGCCACTTTAATGCTACAGAAACCGGGATAAGCCAATAGCTTGGGAGCAGGATTTACCACAAATTAATATTATGGGAATATTAATATTAATATTATGGGAATAGTTTTTACAATAAAAAAAATGAAAAGAAAAACAATAACATTATTTTTACCTTTATCCAAAAGTGGTTCAAAGTCCACTGGCTCTGTTTTTGTGCTTTTCTCTATGCAAAGGTCTTTAACTGCCAAGGAAAATGTTGCTTATCAACAACTTAACCATGCTGTACTTCATGTTGCAACATCACATCATGCATCTAGCGCACTCACTGAGAAAACTTTTCAAACACATATAGGGTTGGCAGCCGTTGCATTAACTTCGCTTGTAGTTTACTCTCATGCATGTGCGCAGCACATTTTTTTAACCCATTGACACCTGAACTGCCCTTAACCACCCGTAAAGGCTCCAAGCATTTGTCCTGCTTGTGACGTCATCACCTTTTACCCAGAAAGGCAACATCTATGCTCAAATTGTGAAGCAGAACAAGACCTTTCCAATGATACCTAAACCAGCATGATTAGACTGATGGAGCTTGAAATATGCACCAAAAATCTTCAAACTTTTAGTGAAAAACTCAGAGGAAGATTTCCCCTTTCTACCCTTTGCTTGTCCATGGTAAGTGGTTCTTGCCTCTTTTACAGTGCGGCTACTATTACCGGGGTCACCCAGACAAAGTTAACCAATCACAAAGCAGAATGGAAACAATAGATTTCAACATTTTTAACTTCAGCCAATAAAATGCCGAGTACAGAACAATGAAATTTCAACTCATTCGTTCGCCACGAAAACAGATCGATACAAATTTTGGCTGTAAGGCACTGAGTTTTCAATTAATTTCGATTGTATCCCTTTTGAACTTGACTGTAGTTGTGACAGCAACATTTTGAAGGTAAATATTAGCGATGTTTATGAAAGAGAAGTTCGAAACAGGGAAAGCAACGACCGTACCGTTTGTCTCAACTTTTGCATGATACGTGCCGTATTTGAATTTTCAAACTTAACCACCGCCCGGTTTTCTCTGGCATCTCAACACTTCAATGGTTTCCTCATCTTCCGAGACCAACAACTCGACACTGAGCTTGTGAAGGAATTTATTTCGCAAAGAAAAGTTTATAGAGCAATTTCAGTTGTATGCTAGTCAGTGTTGAAAACAAAACCTATTCGTCCTGTGTCCTGCATTGTCACATTTGCAAGAAAATAGTGAAACAGCCGGCGGTTAAGATTTTTTTTTCGAGAATCAAATTCCGCCACGCAATTTGCCAAACAAAAAGCCGTCACGTTCACTGCTTTCACAGAGATTGACATCGATTCTTGCAAATTAAATTTGCATGACAAAGTGACATTCCTTGACAGCATGTAAACTACTCAAATTTTTAATTCTAAGCGTGAACGCTAGCTAATGCTATATTCAGCATAAACTGCATAAGCTTCACAGACTTCACGAGTGAACAAATTGAAATTTCAGTATTGTTATTTACTCAAACACAAAAAGTTGGAATCTTAGCTTTCACTAGTTGGTTATGCCATGAAGAAAGTCTTCCCTCGCTAGCATTACTTGTATTCATTTTCCGAATGGTACTACCAAAACTCCAGTTGATGGCATAGAGAAAACTTGAAATTGTCACGAGCGAACTCCGCCACGCAACAGTTGAGACAAACAATACGGTCGTTGCTTTCCCTGTTTCGAATTTCTCTTTCATAAACATTGCTAACATTTACCTTCAAAATGTTGCTGTCACAACTACTCAAGTTCAAAAGGGATACAATCGAAATTAATTGAAAACTCAGTGCCTTACAGCCAAAATTTGTATCGATCCGTTTTCGTGCCGAACGAACAAGTTGAAATTTCATTGTTCTGTATTCGACATTTCATTGGCTGAAGTTAAAAATGTTGAAATCTATTGTTTCCGTTCTGCTTTGTGATTGGTTAACTTTGTCTGGGTGACCCCGGTAATAGTAGCCGCACTGTAAGCTTTCTCAGATATTCTTCTACTCGAAAGAAGCCTGGTAGAAGGCGCATGCATGAGCAAAAAAGTTGTTAAACATGATTCTTATGAAAAGCAAGGATGCATTTTGCGTTTCACAGGCCCTTTTGAGTGATTTGGAGCTTAGCTTAGAATAGACCTCGAAGTGTCAAAAAGGTCTAAAAAAAATGCGGTTTTTTTTTGGAAAAACTCCAGGTGTCAATGGGTTAAATAATAATTAATAACTTCTTCCTTTCGACAGGCAATAAAATGCCAACTAGTCTAGATATGAATTTTATTGGCTGAAAACAATGCCCCCTTACCATTTGAACATAAGAGTTTAATATTTCCTATGCTCATTAATGAGCTGAAACTGATGATAAATTCTTGAGGAAACATCCCTGTTGTTGGCCAGAATGTATCAAGACTTCTGCAAAGCAAAAACAGAACCATTATCTAGACAACAGCTTTGCTGCTTCTGAGAGTAAAGCAGCTTATCACCACACATTTTTCTGTTCATTTTTGGGCAGAAGCTGGAATTGTTTATCATGGTTACCATGACAACAATACAATAAAGATATATCTCAGGAAGGATTATCACATAACAACTTTGTTAAATCTATACACCATTATTTCTTTATGTCCCAATGAAATAAAAAATGTAGAGAAAATTTGATGAAATTTGGAAAAAGAGATTTGTAGATTCTTGCAAAATTTTTCGACAAAAATTAAGCTAACATGTGTAAAAATACAACTTCATCTTCCTACCCATCTATGATGTTCTCTGGTGGATAATTTTCATCAAATGATGTTGCAAGGGCGATAGTTGCTCCAGCACTTTTCAAAGCAACGTCAAACATATTTGTAGAGCTGTTTTCGGACGTGAAAACTCGCTTGAAAATGCTTACAAATCGAGCGTTTTCAAAACATGTCCAAACCGGAGACGACAAAGTGGTACTGGGGCGAGTGCTATCGAATATGCGCAACTGAAAACAACGCTGACAGTCTGTGAACTCATTTTCAAGATGGCGGATGACCGGCGAAGGTTCGAGTTTCCTTTAACTGTAAGCCAATTCTCTGCTACCTTCCTTGATTTTCAGCGTAATAGTCACGGCTATGAGGAGCAGTTTGATTCTGCAGACCTAGATGCAACTAAGAGGCTTCTCAGTCCTTTTCTCCCAAAAGTCGCAGTCTCTGTTCCACAATGTCATCGTTTTGGAAACGCAATGTGGTCTTTTGCAAAAGAGTGCACCGCAGTGCAGTGTCCGTCGAGAACTCAAGGCACTGGCTTTAAACCGCCTAGTTGTCATTTAAGTTCAGAAGAAGATTTGAAAAATACTCCTTCAAGGACAGAGGAACCATCACGCTCTTCAGTTTTTTCGCAATTCGCGTCCGACGCGTCGAAAAACGAACCTATAACATTCGCGGCATACAAAATTCCTGAGCAACGAGATTTCACTAACATAAAAGCAACTTCTAATGGAGCTGACCGAAATCAAAACACAGTTGTCTCCAAGGTTTCAAGCTCGCAGAATGATGATCACTATTTCCCAGATTGTTTAGGTCGGCAAACAATTTGTGGAGAACCAGGTGACGTTAGCAGCAAATTAACAAGCACTGGAGCAGTATCCAGCTCTGACGGTGATATGAAGTCATCACTTTCTGAGAACCACATATTTGAACAGGCTAATTTAGAAAGCAGTGCAAAGTTGAGCACAAACACCCATCCACAGCTTGACTTCGAAAACAGCGCAAGTATTGGAGGCGATGTAGAAAGCAAACACAACAATTTGTTTTCTGGAGATGGCAAGTGTGTAAAGAATGCAAAAAATGTAAAGACTGAAGAATCAGTGGCTTCCAAGCCTTCATGTGCTAGTGACATTGAGTATAAAGATATTTCAAATGGTCCACATTGTCATGATGGTTTAATTAGTGAAAAACAGAAGAGCCTGACAGAATCAATCCACAAGGAGCATGCCATCACACCCTTATCTTTGTATAAGCAAAGAAATTATAACAGCACACCAATTTCAACATGTCTCACAGTGAATCTTAACTTGGATGCCCTGTTGTCAGTTCTTGATAGTAAACAAAATAATACAGAGAATGCTGAATATGATGATGTGGACATTTGTGGAAAGGTTGCTATTTTGTATGGCTTCCAACAGAATGCAACAGTGTCAGTGCTTCAAACTGAGATGGTAGGCTTGTACGACTACATTTTAGGGACTGTATGTGGATTACAACAAGAATTTTGTCATGACGAATCTGAATCTCAGGTAATAAGATTATCTTGCAGTTTCTAATGAACAGCAGGTGTACCCTCCACCGTGATTGATTGCAGAGTATTTGTAGACTGCAGATGGCAGCCTAACCTTACTGTTACTTATTTTCATGTGACTGCATTTTTTTGTGATTTTTCATGATGGAAAAAAAATCATGACATTAAAGCCACGCAAAAAAAAGAGAATATTTTAGGAAAATTAACAACACAAACTAGATTACCCTGCTATCAATGGCTTTTGATAAGATTTGCCTTGTGCAGCACCTATTGGAGAACAATATAAGAAGCTGATAACATCTCCCCTTTATAGGGAGCTGCATGAATGAGCAAGGTAGTAACATGCAGCACTCCCTAATACCCTTGCTAACCCCAAACCTAACTCTCATCTGTAGCTAGTGTGAAATGCTTTCCCATAAAATCCCCGTTATAAGCCCAGAGCTTATACATCTTCGTAAGGTGTTTTGGGTGGGTTTATAAATAGAGGGGCTTATAAGAGGAATAAAAAAAAAACATTTTGAAACAAGCCACAGCAGTGTTGATCAAAATAACTGGATAACTGGGGGGGGGGGGGTTGCTTATAAGCTTGGGGGCTTATAACCGGAGTTTTACAGTATTGTTTTTTATACTGTGCTTAGTGTTTACAAATCTTGTGCCACTTTCTCATCCAATCAGTAGTAAAACCAAAACTAATATTGTGGCCCGTTCACCCTCCCCTCGTTTTCCCGTGCTTCACACCAGCTACATGTGAATTGCTTTGACTTTTGATTGGTTCACTGGATTGTCTATGTCCTTTGTGATAGGTCAGAGTAGTTACTTTGGTTTTAGTTTTATGACACTCATTCAAAAACCACTCTAAGATTAGGGTTAGAAAAGTCTATGAGTCCTCGTGCAAAACCATTCAAATGAAAACGAGTTTGATTCGTTTTACCTCGTTTTGCCACAGAGGCAAAAGGTAACTCAAAAATGGCCTATTACGTGTCACTTCCATACTGACACCACTTTAAACCCCTCAGAATTTAGGATTGTGCATTTCCAGAAAATATCCATACCCACCCCATGGGGGTCTCAAAAGGGAAGTATGAGGCTTAACTAGAATTTCCAGACTGGTGGGGGATTGAAAACAAAAACCCTTCCATGTGAGGCAAATGGATATTTTCTGGAGCAGCACATTGAAACTAACCAATCAAAAATTGACACAGTTTCCTGAGAGGTCCACAACTTTGTTTGGTTTCAAGTTTGTTGTAGATTGTCTTGATGCTTCAGTGTCATTGTATAGTTCATTTATGACAAAGGTGAACATTTTATTAGTGAATTATCTTTTAAGTGTTCCAGTTCAAGTAGTCACATTATAAATCTTTGTTTTACCTTTTAGGATTTGAAGTCTCCCTTTTCGTCCAGTGCAGTGTCTTTGGATCTTGAGGTATTCCTGACTCAATTTCACCACACCATGAGAGCCCAGTCACCTCAAACTGCTGACAGCAGGAATATTTTAAAGGAGCACTCCCCTGTTGCTTGGTTACTCACCTCACCTGTTCTTGGAGTGACTCTCGATTGCCAAGTACAAGAAAAACTCCTTAATTTTTTAGAAACACTGCATACTGATGAAGTGAGTGTAGAACAAGAGTCCTCAGTTTCAAACACCGACTTCATTTCAACCCAATGGTACAATTTGCTGGTAGTCATTGATGAATATCGTTACGTTGAAAAGGATATTCCACTAGTTGAGGTCTACAAGCTTGGCACAAGTGGAGAGATCAAACTCGTAAACTTTGATTTAAACTAAGCTATATGGTACATATGCTGTAGCTCAATTTAATCCTTGGTACAAGTTTTTGCTTTCCTTTGTTTTTGGGCATGGTAATGTACAGTATGAAACTCAGTTTAAAACAAAGGAAAATAAAATTTGAACCAAAAGGATAAAATTGAACCACAGCACATACCGTAAAATTACGGTTCCGTTACATGGGCTTATACAATTTCGTAAGGGGTTTTGGGTGGGCTTTTAAACAGAGGGGCTTATATCCTGGGGGGGGGGCTTATAAGCAGAATAGAAAAAGCGTTTCAAAACGAGCCACAATGGTGTTGATCGTAATATGTTTTTAACTTAAAAAGTCATAATGAAGCAACATTTAGCCCTGTTCAGTACTGTCATCCAGCATAGGGGGGCTTATAACCGGATGTATTTTTTTGTTTCCAGGTAGATGGGCCTTTAACCGGGAGGGCTTATAAGCGGGAGGGGGGGGGGGCTTATAACCGGAATTTTACAGTATATTTTTATGTTATTTACAATCTCTATAAACCATTCTAAAACCCCTGTAAGTCCTGGATGAGTATGGGCTGATTTACACGCTACAATTTGTCAGAAGTGAACACACCTGATCGCAGTTTTGGAAGCCATCTTGACAAGCAAACACCGTCAGAAATTACAGTTTAAAATATCTGCAGCACTTTAACTGGAAACAAACTAACTAATCTATTACCTATCATTTTGTTCTCCAAAACGTTTTGTGGAAAAGGTTTTGCTATCAAAAACACAAGTTCAGTGTTTCCACCATACATATTATTATATAGTATTTATCACGGCTTTGTAATGCATGTATTATATTACAGCGTACCGTATTTTCTTAATTAAACGCCTCCGGCGTTTATTTCAAAATTGGTTTTGTAGACCCGGCGTATATTTGAAGCCGGCGTTTAATCGGGGCCCAGCGTTTATTAATGAAGTGCAATTTTCTGTCATTTTTTCAGATTTATTTATTACCACAATCCTCCGAGACCTGGGGCAATTTGCCCACGACTAACGAGTTTTCCCTTCGTATCACCCTGGAAAACTGTCCCAGAGTCTGTGCGTCATCAGTAATGAGACCTAATGACAACACGAACACGAACATGTTATGCTCTTTTTTAGTTGTACAGCTTCCATTCTTGTTCTTTTAAACCGGACGTTTCCTTTTGAACGTTTATTAAGATTATTGAGATACCATGGCGTACTAGTGCTATTTAATATGGCAAAAATCAACTTGGTGGCTCGAACGCAAATAAAAGCCGGGGCCTCGATTAAACGGCGTTTATTTAAAAGACAACCGTTTCGACCCGGCGTTTATACGAGGCCGGCGTTTAATCGGGGTCCGGCGTTAAATTGAGAAAATATTTTTTCTATGTATTGTTTTGTCGATGTTTAAATGTCAAATAAAGTGAAAATATGAAATATTAAAAAAAAAGATCTATCACGGTTTTCGACGCCATCTTGAAGGGTAGGAAACACCGTCAGACATTACAGTGTTTGTATGGAAATCCAATTGCAAATAGCTTTTGAATTTCTTTGATTTAGCACAGGGCCATAGACCTTTGGCATAGACGAGGCAAGATTGCGATCACCGAAGGAGCGAGCATACCCCCAGGAAATTTTGAAATCTAGAAGCCCTAAAACGCTATTTTCAAGATTTCTCATAAAGCCCAGTAATACAGGCAACATTTTTGTTCAACTTGTCTCGCAACATTGTTGCATTGCAAGTTGAACGGGTTGTAGCCCGTGTTACTACCGCGTGCTCAACTTCTCTCGCACCAAATATTGTTGCAAGTTTACAAAATGTTGCAAAAAGTAGAACTCGGTTCTACTTTGTGCAACATGTTGGTGCAACTTGCAACACTGAAATTTGTTGCGAGAGAAGTTGAGCACGCGGTAGTAACACGGGCTACAACTCGTTCAAATTGCAATGCAACAATGTTGTGAGACAAGTTGAACAAAAATGTTTCCCGTATTACTAGGCCTTAAGCCAAAATCTAAACTTTTCCGCGATCTTTATATTTGCGATCGATTAATAACTGTCTGCCGGTGAGGCTTGAGGAAAAGCCGAAACCGAGTGCTTCGAGGTTGTCTTACAGTGAAAAAATTGAGAAATATAGTTCAAAATACTACCCACTACCATTACTCATGTGAAAATTGGTAATTACTTACTTGTAATTCAGGCATAAACTCAAATAAACAATTGAAGTTTGTTACGTTTACAGCAAATTTACCCAATTAGACACTTCTGAAAAGGAGCATTCAATAGCGCAAGAGATTAAATTAATGGGTTCCGTACGTTCCCAAGCGATTTGCCTTTATATTTAGCGTTTGTTTTCAACGCTTAACAATAATCGACATTCAAAAATTAAGGAAACATTTTCATAAAATGAAGTATTTTTTGCGCTGTCATCAAACACCCAAAGCGAAAGTGTGACATTTACAGGCCGGCCAGCGCATTGAGATAATTTCGAGGAGCGAATTGTTGCAATAGCAGGGACCGCATTTTTCAGGCCTGGAAAGTCATGGAATTTAAGTGTGCGTCATGAAAATTCATGTAAATGATAAATTAGGTTTTTTCGCGAAGAAAGTGGTCAAAGAGTATCCAAAAGAAGAGATGATTTCTGAGAAAATGGTGAAATAATGCTATTTTGCCGACATATTAGTGCGACATAACATTTGTTTAGAGCTACCATTACCCATTTATTAAGTTAAAACTACGAAATGTCAAGCTATTTTTATGTTCTTCGTCGTGGTTTCCGTTACTATAGAGCACTGTAGGTTTGTTCCCAGTGAATCCTCAAGCTTTAGGCCAGGTTACTCTTATTATGCCAGGCTCCTAAGGCCCCTCTGTTTAAATTTTGTTGCAAATCTATTGTTTGCGTTCTAGAACGTCATTGGTCCGTTGCTAAAAATGGTCGCTTTCCATTGTTCTCAATTAACGTTGTAATAGGTTAACTTTGTTCCAAGTAGTCGCACTATAATTTGAAATGTGTTTAAAGAAAATCATTGGATGCCTAGTTTATTTAAAGGCTGATGTCTGTAGTATTTAGGCACTGTGTACACGAAAGCAGTTTCATTTGTAACTGCATCGAAAGCGATGCGGTTACGTCTTTCGTTTACATGGCGCCGATCAAGACCGATATTGAAACCGCATCGTTTTAAAAACGCTGTCAGAAGTGGAGCGTTTTCAAAACAATACGATTTCATTGGTCGTGTAAACGGTGAACGGTGAAAGCGCATCGATTTGAAAACGGTGACGCATTTTGGCATGAAATTGGCTGGCTCGCGAAGAATAAAGATTGTGAGCCTCGCATGGAGTACAGGGCTTGCTTATACATTCACATTCGAAACCGTGCCGATTGGAAACCGCATTCGTGTGAATGATGCCTTGATTGGGGTAAATTATATTGTCGAAAGCAGGATTTGATAGTAAATTTAAAGGCCGTTTTAAAGAGATTAATTCAAATTCAAATTTTTGCGGGTGAGTATGTTCCCGGAGCTCTCTAGCTGGCTCAAGCTTACGCGTTATATCAAGTACTTTTCTGTGCCTAACCTAAAGTCGGTTTATCTTTGCCGCAGCAGAAGCTTAATCGCGATAGATATATTGCGTTGTATAATTTACGGATGATCATAAGTTGAAGGCACCGAAGGCGGGAAAATTCCTTTTAATAGTGTTTCTTAGTTATCGCAAAAAAAGAACTTCTGGATCTGACTCATCCCCAGTCGTCTTCATACAGCGCGCAAGGAGAGCGCAGGGAGAGATGGGTACCGAGAAAGGGAGTGCAAGGTGAGATGTTACATGAAGACGACTGGGGACGAGTCAGCTTCTGGATTGGTAAATGATTGGTAGACTGCAACCTCGTCCCCAGGGCCATCTCCGCTTTCAAGATGACGTGCGCGCTCCCGGGCTGACACAGTGATCTGCTAGTACGCATGATACTTTCGAGGCATTTATTGGTTTAATAAATATAACGTCCAGTCTGATTTCTGCCGCGCGGCGGGTGCAAAATGCAATAAATGACATCAGAGCTGTGTAATCGCCATAGGGCACTCGACGGATCATTTCTTTGAAAGTCTGTTTGACTCATATTAGCTCAAAGTGCAATACAGCGAACATTCTTCCTTTTCATTGGCCGAGAACCTTCCACGTGACCTGCAAACAGCCCCTTTATCCCTACGCTTTTAAATACCTAGAGCCTGAAAAAGGTCCCCCTTTCTGTCGGCACTCCCCCCCCCCCCCCCTCCCATAAGCCCACTGTAGGGAAAATAATTGTTAAATATACCCCATTCAAATGCACCTTTTAGAAGCTTTTAAATCAAATCAAGTCAAATGATTACCTGATCACTTGTTTGCGTCGTAATTATACATTTCGTTCGGCATTACATCGATTTTGGTAAATTATTGTAATTGTCGTTTAATCGGCTTCAGGCTTGATTTTGTTACTTTTCCAAATTCTTGTAACAATTGCTATTTTACCATAAACCCTGTTCTAAACAAAAATTTTTGTATCAAAATATGGTTGTTTCTTTTGACTAATACCCCTTCACATTAGTACAACAGTACGGAGTAAAAATTTGTCTCCAAATAAGGTAATAAGGTAGGAGGGAGCAGGGGTGGCGCAGTGGTGAGAGCGCTCGCCTCCCACCAATGTGGGTTGAGTTTGTTGTTGGTTCTCGTCCTGGCTCCGAGGGTTTTTCTCCGGGTTCTCCGGTTTTCCTCCCTCCATAAAAACTAACACTTCCAAATTCCAATTCGATCGGGAATACACGGCCCCACAAGCTTCTAGCTTTAAATACCACCGTGTCTAAATAAAGGTAATTTAATTATTTTATTTTATTTTTATTTTATTCATTATGTTTCTCTCGAGCTATTGAGCTAATGACGTCAATAGCGGTGAAAAACAAATGACGTAAAAGGCCTGGACAACTTTTGTCTCCAAATAAGGTTATGTTTTTCTCGAGCTGTTAAGGTAATGACGTCAATAGCGATGAAAAACAAATGACGTGAAAGGCTTTGACGACTTTTGTCTCCAAATAAGGTTATGTTTTTCTCGAGCTGTTAAGGTAATGACGTCAATAGCGGTGAAAAACAAATGATGTAAAAGGCCTGGACAACTTTTGTCTCCAAATAAGGTTATGTTTTTCTCGAGCTGTTAAGCTAATGACGTCAATAGAGATGAAAAACAAATGACGTAAAAGGCGTTGACAACTTTTGTCTCCAAATAAGGTTATGTTTTTCTCGAGCTATTAAGCTAATGACGTCAATAGAAATGAAAAAAAGAAAGGCTTTGACAACTCTTGTCTCCAAATATGGTATGGTTTCCTCATACTATCAAAGCCTATTCCGTAAAAAACGATGTTGAATGACGCAATTCAGTTGTTTACTTTATTTCTAAATATGGCTGTTTTTCTATCACAAATAAGCTAGTGACGTAAATTGCTTTGAAGAATTTGTTGAATGACGCATTTCAGTTCTTTATTTCCAAATATGGCTGTTTTTCTCTCACAAATACACTAGTGACGTAACATGTTTTGAAGAATTTGTCTCCAAATATGGTAATATTTTTCTCGAACACTTCGTGAAATTGTCCTAGTAACTAATTTGCGTCCAAAATAATTAGTCCTTATTACTAAATAATAACGAAATAAAAAAACATAATCACTAATTAACGTCGAAATCAAACAGTTCTAATTACTAATAAACGTTAAAATTAAATAGTACAGATAAATATAATAAATAGTGTTGAAGTTGAATAGTCCTAATTAATATATAGTGTCACTTATTTGCGTCGGAATTTAATACTCGCCAATGGCGCTGATGCGGCTTGGGGTTATGGACTTAATAACCTGGGGGCTTGTATCCGAGGGGCTAATAAGCGGAATAAAAAAATATTTCGAAATTAGCTATAGCAATGTTGACCGAAATACGTTATTTCATTAATAAATCGAATTTCAGAATTTGGAACAAAATTAAAACTGTAACAACACAAACGTAAACTTTGCCGGTCTCAGCAATCAGTTAGTAAAAACGCGTATTTTGCAGCTAACAGTTAAATCCTTGCCATTTCAAACTCTATCCAGATCCATATATTAGTATTTAATAGAAAAAGACTCCTCTCTAAACCTCGGAAAACCCTCCAGCAGAGAATTATGGCTAGCTTCTTTGGACGTATATCACAAAATAATTGTATCACCTTTTTATTTGGGCGTGGTCCGGACTTGTCACTGACGTCATAGTTTGTTTTTCACCATCTTACCCTTCAAATCATTTAATCGCGGCTCCTTTGGAAGTAGTCCGATGTTTTTTAGCTAGAGCACTTCGAAAAATAGCCAGGCCAGTGCCTGCGTATTAAAGTATATTCCACGAAAGATACCTGAAAACATCAATTGGGCCGATGGATGTTATTGATAACAACGTAAGTACATAAGGAGCTTTGGCCAATGAGTTTATAAGTGATTATTACGAATAATCGTCCCCATAGTGAAGTCGACGTAACTGGCAAGACGAATTAAGGTATGGGTTTAATTGTAGCAATCTGCCTAACCGACGTACTTGTCTTAACCTAACCAATTAAGTCGCTTTTCTTTGACGAAGCAAACGCTCAATCGCGATGTATAATTTACTTATGATCGTAAGTTGAAGGTCCCACAGTGAAAAATAGCGAAAACATTCCTCTTAATAGCGTTCCTTAGTTATTGTAAAAAATTTACTTTGGAAATGGTAGACTGCGTCAGTGATCTGGTAGGCATGATACTTTCGAGGCATTTAGTTGTTTCGATAAAAATAACGTTAAGTGTGATTTCTGCCGCGTGTGAAAAGAAATAAATGATGTTAGAGCTGTGTAATGGTCACAGGGCACCTAACGGGTCATTTCGTTGAATGTCTGTTCAGAAGGCCTGTTATCCCCTCAGATCTCCTTAAGTGAAATTTAACCTCGAACTTTTGTAATATGCAAAATCAAATAAGCAACGACATTCTAAGACTTTTGACTGAATTTCCTCGTTGGGTGTTTCTGTGGAACGGACTGTTAAAATGATCAACGCTTTCAGACGATCTTTGTAAATCCGCAGAAATGTTTGAAATACGTCCGTCACGGAAAATGCGTTGTTTCATATTCAATTGCATTGCTACATTTCCCAGATAGATTTTTATGTTAACCCCGCCAGCACCTTTTACTTCACCTTTGCTATATATTTTGTTTTATTAGAACAAACATGGATGCGAATTTTTCGAGCGAGCAGGCAACTCCAGGCCCGTCAAACCCGCCACCGGGAGAAACGACTAATAATAACGAGAGCAAGCAAGAAACGAAGCCAGAACGAAAACCCCGATTTCGATACCTAACAGATGAGATGCTAGAAAAACATCGCCGAATGAGTGAAGCGTCAGACCTGTATCAAAGCCTGTATGAAGAGGCCGCTTACAAAGTTTATGGCACGCTTCCTGCTGGAAAAACGACCTTCCAGGCAGCAACGAAGGAAAAAGGAGACTAAAAGCATTACAGGGACAGAGTCCCGATTGATTTAACGTATTTTTATGCGAACATGACGAATGGCCTATAGCTATCTAGAAACTTGAATTCTTATCCTGCAGTAGTAATATCGGAGTCAAACGAATACCACTTCGGGCGCACCCACCTAATTTTCCCTCTTTCCGAGACTAGTACTCCGGGGATAAACCCCTTCGTACTAGGGAAAGAGGGAAAAGGTGGGTGCTGCTCAGTAGTATTCGTTTGACTCCGATATTACTACTTGGAAAGACAAGCAAAATGGATGTCTATTTAGAGGAATGCAACAGTCAGGTAAACGAGATAATAAAAATTAAAAATATTTTTCCACATTATATACGATGGACAAAATTGATCTCAGATCTTTGGAAGAAGAGCTTGCAAATCTCGATCCCGAAGATTTGCGTTATTTATCAAAATTAATAGCAGAAGACACGCCCACAGTTCAAAATGTAATAAATACTCTGCTGGAAGAACCAATCCCAGAAGGTGTAAATAAAAAATTAAAAGCCCCGCTAAAGCCTGATAAATTAAAACCAACACCACCGCCAAGAAACAGAAAAAGAAACAAAAAAGAAATCGTATTGAAAATATTTGACCCCATCTACCCGAACAAGGTGAAAACGGTGACAGATTATCAGAATGAGGTTCTGGACCTGTACCACGACGTGGAATACGAGGGGGTAGAAGAAGAAGAAAGCAAAGGAAGACGTTACATAAGGTGGCGTTTTGTATTAGGGCTAAGTAAAGATCTGACGTCGAGATTCATGGAAAAAATACGCGAGAACGTGGGAACATCTTTTTACATGAGCCACAGTTACGCGTACTTCTTAGAAAACATTGAAGACGGTTCCAGACTAATTTATTACCAAAATAAGGGCTCTCCATGGATGAAAACGTACGCAGACGCAGAAAAATGGATAAGGGAAAGGGAGGAGATACGTCTAGATCCAGATAACACTGAAAGGCCAGATACAAAGTGGATCTTTGAGGCCCATTTCAACGTAGATGTGAAGGTTGTGCTTGACCGCCAGCCATTGATGGGAACAGGACCCTTACCAGACTGGCTACGCAACCTAGCAAGAGGAAATCATGCAATGGTAGCTCTAGACACCTATGGGGACAATCTGTGTCTATGGCGGTGTATAGCTGCACACAAAGGAGCTAGGCCAGATCGAAGTACGAAAGCAGCCCAAGATCAAGCTAAGAGTTTCTACAAGCTCAAGAACGCTCCGAAGAATTGCGCAAAAACATCGCTAGATGAATTGGAAAAGGTGGAAACGCATCTAAACAAAGGCAAGGCTTTCGCAGAATGGGAAGGAATCAGAGTTTATATCCCCGAACTGGCAAATGCGGATGAAATCGAAATGGGAATAGAAACAAATCCCACAATAGTTTGGCATCTAATGAGAAACCCGGCACCACAAATCAAAAACATCATGACAATAGGGCTATGTGGAGAGCACGCGTTCCTGATAAAAGACATCACGAAGCTGGCGAAAACGTACGAATGCAACCATTGCCACGCAAGATTCACAAAGGCATGCAACCTCCAACGTCACGCAGAAAGATGCGCCCAAGGTAAAACCGTAATACACTGTCCAGGTGAAAAAGTTGAAGCGCCACAGACAGCATATCAGAAAGCGTTTTACCCGAAACACAGCGCATCAAAAGAATCAATACAGTGGTTAAATTACGTGGCAAAACGATGGAATCTAAAAATAGCGCACGCAATGTCAGGACACGGGGGAGAACGCTGGATAGAGAAAAGGCCGGTTGACGGGTACAACCATGAGAAAAAGTTGGTTTTACAATATCACGGCTGCCACTGGCACGGATGTCCAAAATGTTATCCGGATCGAAACCGAATAATAGAACACGGCGGCAAGACAGTAGAAGAACTCTACCAAGCAACAGTAAAAAGAACGGCACATCTGCGAAAGGTGGGATACAAAGTGGTGGAATGCTGGTCATGTCAATGGCTCGTTCCAGGAGGGGTAGACAAACATGGTAAAGATCCACCAAAGGCAAAAACAAAAAGTTATCCACATGCGATTTTGTATGACTTTGAGGCGTACGGAGACAAAAACCATCGAAAGGAACCAACAGGAAATCTCACGATTGAGAACAAACACATACCAATCTCAGTAAGCGTGGGCGACACATTGGAAACCGAAATCACAAAAGACGGAAAACAAGTGCCGAAGGTGACCCACATCTGCGAAACAAACCCCAAAGTATTAGTTCAAAAGTTCATGGAAGAACTGAAAAGACGAGAGAAAAACATCAGAGCAAAAGTGCGCGCAGAATTCATGCCGGCAGACATCAAGCTGATACCGAAAGATCAAAGGAAAAAAATAGAAGAATGGTGCGACCAGGTGCCAACACTCGGTTTCAACTCAGGAAGTTATGATTTGAACCTGATAAAGAATTACTTCGCGGAACAGCTCGCGGGTACAACCAACAAAGTGAGAGTGGCAAAGAATGGGAGTAAAATCATGTTCTTACTCACGGACAGATTGCGGTTTCTGGATATAATAAATTACCTCGGCCCAGGTGTGAGTTACGAGAAATGGGTAAAGGCATACGACTGCAAGACAACAAAATCATGGTTTCCATACGAGTGGTTTGACAGCGCAGAAAAGCTGGATTACCCAGGATTGCCAGATTACCTGCACTGGTATTCGAAGCTTAAGAATGAGTACGTTCTAACACGGAAAGAATGGGAGGAATGCAAACAAACATTCAGAGAAAAGGGAATGAAAACCTTTAAAGACTGGCTGAAATATTACAATAATCTAGATGTGGCTCCGGGGTTGGAAGCGCTGCAAAAAATGAGAAACTTCTACACCGGGAAGGGAATCGACATAATGAAAGACGCAGTCAGCATCCCGGGAGTGAGTTTGCATTACTTGCTAAAAGGCGCGATAGAGCGCAAAGCGGAGCTGTACGCCCCAAGTAAAGAAGCATATGAAATGTTAAAAGAAGCGGTAGTGGGAGGTCCAAGTTTGGTCTTCACAAGATATCATGAAGTCGGCAAAACAAGAATCAGATCGCATCAATACACGATCCCAAGGGAAGGAGAAGTTATAACAGGAGCCCACGCGAAACTTTGTCAAAACATATTAGGATACGATGCCAACGCGCTGTACCTCTCAACAATGCTGAGAGAAATGCCATGCGGGAAAGAAAGGGTGTGCCACTACACAGACGAGTACCAAATTGATGCGGTCCCAATATTCACACAAAGATTAAAAGAAAAAAGCTGGTTCGGGTACGCGGAAGTGGACATCGAAATCCCAAACCACTTACATCAAAAGTTCGAAGAGATGTGCCCATTCTTTCACAACAAAACGGTACCAACCAAAGCCGTTCCAAAGCACATGAAACAATACTTGAGAGCAACAGGAAGAAAACTAGTGGAGAAAAACAAAAAACTAATGGGAACGTTGTCAGCGCAGCGGATACTTTTATACGAGCCGCTGCTGCAATGGTACATAAACCACGGGGCGGTAATCAAAAGAATATACCGGACGATCGACTACGAGCCGAAAGTAATATTTGAATGGTTCGTGAAAGAAGTCACAGAAAACCGCCGTACAGGGGATGTGGACAAAAGCAAAGCACTATTGGCTGATATATTCAAACTTCTGGGAAACAGTGGATATGGGAAGCTGATAGAAGCGTTAGAGCGGCAAACAAACGTAATTTACACCAAAGATGAAAAGGTGGTGGACAGAGCATTGAGAAGCGCATACTTTTCAGACTTGGATGAGATCGGAGAAGCATATGAGTTAGAAAGTAGAAAAGCACGGATAACAATCAGACGCCCATTTCAGGTAGGAATAGCGGTGTATCAGCTAGCCAAACTGAGGATGCTTGAATTTTACTACGACTTCTTGGATAGGTATCTTGACAGGAAAGATTTCGAGCTGATCCAGATGGATACAGACAGCAACTACCTCGCAATCTCAGGAAAGAGTCTGGAAGACATTGTGAAACCGGATATGAGAGAAGAATTCGAGAAAGAAAAAAAGAACTGGCTGGCATGGGACAAATGGAGCGGAAGAACGCCGGGACTGTTCAAAAAAGAATTCGAAGGGGAGCGGATGATCGCGCTGTGCTCCAAATGTTATTATACAGAAGATGGGGAAGCAAAAAAGAAGAAACTGAGCTCAAAGGGGATGTCAAAGAGGCAAAACGAAATCAACTGGCAACGTTTCAAAGCAGCGTTAGAAGGGAATAAGGATATGGCAACAAACCGCGGATTCAGAATGCGGGACGGGAATATGGTAACGTACGAGCAAGAGAAGCTGGGGTTGAGCGCATATTATGACAAAAGATGGGTGCTGCCGGATGGAATACACACGGAACCAATTGAATACCATATCTAGTTTACATTAGTTGGGGGTAATTGTGTGTTTGGAGGTACAACAAGCAGTTCTTCACGTACAAAACCACGCTTTGGTCCGTCAGACAAATAGTAGAGAACAGGTTGATTCGGTTTGGTAAAAGAACGTTCAAGGTTAAAGACATCTAAAGACCAGATTGGATCAGTGGCTCTTTTTGTCCCACCTTCAAGCTCACCAGGTTCGTACAAATATCGAACCAAAACTATGGAGGGGAGCTTTTTTTCATTTTCTCCAACAGGTCTCAAATATTTAGTTGACGGTTCTGCATAAACATTTTTTTTCTTGATTGCAACAGCAGGTTTCATACCAATCAATCGAGTGACTTGGTTGTTCAGAGCAAAAACAACTTTGGGAAGCCTTTTTACCCACTCAGTAGACCGCAAACCCTCAGGTGAACGCATTTCAACCGCGTACTGGTGACCAAACAAACGCTCAGCCAAGGTACGATTGAAACGTTCAACAATAGCTTGGTCTCTATGAATTTCAGGGTGACCACGTCTGATAGAAGTTTTGTGATTTTCCATTTCTTTTGTAACAGCGCCCATAAATTCACGCCCAGGATCAACTTGCAACATCTGAGGCCATTTCAAAGGACCACGTGTATAAATTGTCTTAAAAGCTTTGGCAACCTCATCAGAGTTTTTAGAAGTTAAAGGCTGAGCTTCTTTGAATCTGCTGGCAACATCAACAACGGTAAGCGCGTATTTGTAAGTGCTACGGCCCACTTTGTCATGTGGCAGAAAAAGAAGATCTGCCTGATGCACTTTGTTGGGTGTAGGCACGTCGAATTTCGGGCGAGGAATATAGCGCGGTGCGGGGAGGTAAATCTGCCAGAGCGCTTGTTTGAACAACCATTCTTTGGCAATAACTTCAGGAACCTTTGCAGCGACCGCTAATTTTTTAATGGCAGAGATACCTTTCCAGTAACCCTGCGGACTGTAGTAACGCCGCTCTAATTTTCTATCCATTTAAATAATTATGCGCAGACATATATACATGGCTACAAAACTTCGCGTACCAAACCCCCACAGGGAACAACTGGAAAAAATGTTGTTGGAAGAGCAGGAAGCGTTAATAAAAAAAATCAAACCCGAAAAAGATCTTGACTTTTACTCATGGGAACCCCCACTGCCGGATGAGCCCCATGAAGAGATGAGACACCACCTCAAATTATGGTATTTACTTGCGGTACTAAAAAAAGTCGGCATTTCTGTAGATCAGGTCGGTGACAATATGGGGCTGACCTTTTTGGGTAATGTCATTCACCAATTCAAGCGGAATCAGCAACTGAGTTGCTACCCCGGATCGTGTAACTACGTTTGTTTTTTATACAACTATTTTCAAAAGGTCTCACCTATCGATTGGCCGGAGAAAAATGCAATACTGGGAAAGCTCACGAAAAGATTGCCGAAGATGGTACAAACCAGAAATAAAGCCGAAAAAAGTTTCAACGAATGGTGGTTGGAGGCAAACACCCCACGATTAAACAGAAGTTGTCTTTGATGTTCTGTTAACCCTTTTCCTTAGAGGTGTCTCCACTGTCAGTGTGGTTTGAAAACTGCAGTTTTGTTTTTTTAGTAGTAAAGGTGTTGTACTTTTTCTCAATATTTTGATATTCGCCGTCAGAGATTTCACCATCGTCAAGAGCGGTTGATATGAGAGTGTTGATTGAGCTCAGCGTAGCTTCAGCCAAAGTCTGCATTTTTTTGTGTTTTTTCGCTTTACGTCGGAAAAATTTGATGGGGCCCATGCAGGAGGTTGACACCAATGAAAACAAGAGGCCAGTTGCGATTAAAGGCCCACCAACAACAATGCCAACCGCAGAAAGTGAAGCACCCAGCCCAGAGCCGGTAAGAATGGCAGCAACTCCACCTGTTAACCCGCTTACTGTTTGACAACGCGTATCCCACCGCCTAAATTTGGCTGAGGTTTGGTAGTAATGCGCCAACTGGTTTTCAAGATTTTTCTTCATCTTTTCTATTTCAGCCAGCCGGTATTTTGAAGTAGAATCCATTTCTATATATGTGTTAAAAATATTTCGTGGGATGTGGGGTTATCAACAATCATATGTGTTATGCCATTTGCCGTTAATTTTCTTTATCTCCCCCCTGCAACCCTTTTTAGGGTGTGTCCAGAACTTTTTGCTGAACAGACCGGTTTTCGTGTTAAAGGCACCTTTTGCGATGTCACCACTCCAATACTTTTTAAACAAATCCTTATCACCACCTGTGACAGCCATGATTGCAGCAGCCACATCTTGAGCCGGTTGAAAGCCTGGAATTTTTTCGCCGATCTTTTTATTGATCGTTTCACCGACACCCAATCCTACTTTTTGCTTCGAGCTGATTGCGTTGCGCGCCGCGGCGTGACCCCATTGCCGTTTGTTTTTGGGAATAGCATCAAGCGCCTTCACCATTTTTTTGTCTGCAGCGTGTTTGCAGCTGCGTTCATTTTTCTTACCTGCACAGACGGCATAATCAACATCATGCTGCATTGCAACTGCATCCGTGGCGCCTGTGGGTTGCTGGTATATCTTCAAGATCTTTCCCGTCTTGGGGTCGTAAGAAAGCTGTTTTTCAAGGGGATTGTACGGCCCTGTATAGTTGTGGCCCGGAAGTGTCCACCCTTTCTTTGGCTTAGGCAGCTTGCCGATGGCTTTATGCAAATCAAAAGCCCCACCACGTTGGTAAAGAGGGTTTGTTGGGTCATCTACTCGATTACCCGCATAAATTCTCATATCATGGCCAGCACCTTGCGTTTTATTAGAAATAAACCGTGTCTTGGTAATGCCACAACTTGCGCATTTTACTTTAAGCAGCCTTCTACCGTTTTTTGCGGTTGCGAATGTTTCACTTCCTGACACATTTGGTGTGAAACGCTTTTCTTTCACACAGTAAACCTCCATCCTACCTATATACTTCAAGAAAAAATTGTGAAGCCCTCTAACGGCTCTTCCTAAAATACTTTACGTTGTCCGTAACCCCTTTCAAAGCTTGGCTTCCGAGTATTTTGGCCGCTGCAGCGAAACTGGGGGCAGGGGTCACAAAGTTCGAGGCAACATACGCAATTTTATCAACAGTCGAAGGGCCCCTTCTCGACGACAACGCGCCGCCTTTTTTGTCTCCGTTCACTGGTAAGAACCTTGTCTTGGTAATGCCGCAGCTGGCGCATTTCACTTTTAGTAGTCTTTTATTGTTTTTTGTGGTTGTAATTTTTTCACTTCCCACCACATTGGGTGTGAAGCGCTTTTCTTTCACACAGTAAACATCCATTTTATATAGTATCCCCCAAATTTTATAATTTTTTTCTTTTCCGCGGTGAGCCTCTCCCGCCCGCGCATTGCCTTTCTATTCAAAGCTTTTATATTTATTTGCTTTTCGATATTAGCTATGAAGGGGGCTCATTTGATTTATTATAGTATTTTTAATCGCCCTATAATCTTCAGCCGCCTTTCTCGCCTTTATCTTGTCAAACCCATCTTGCTTTCTCACCATAAAGATAATTTCTTTTGGGCCGCGCCAGCTATTTGTGAAAAGAGGTGCTGAATATCTTATTTCTTTTAGCACCTTTCTCCACCCCATTTGTCTTCTCTCCAACAGACTTAATCTCACACTCAGCTCTTGGATTTTGTCCATCCTATTTAAGAAAAATATTTTTTTACAACTCTCTCGTTTTTATTCAGATCCCCGCTGAACCGGTTAAGAATGCTTTTATAGCTCCTACCTTTATTTCTTTCATTCAGAAACATGAGGCAGTAGTAGCCGCAGCGCACACTGGATTCCTCCTGAAGCTGGTTGTCATTCCGAAGAAAGGTCTGTTTACCTTCAAGAATTAACTCTATTTCCCATTCTGCGGGTGGAGGTAAACCAAAAGAGTCAAAATATTCAGTTCCATCCCAGCAGCATACCCAATGGGTGCCTGGCCCTCCAAGATCATCCATGTTGATTATACAAGGGGAGTGGTTTTTCACGTGGATCTCGTCTCTCGCAAATATACCTTTGATGGGGATTTTCAAGTATTGGCACCATCGCTGCAAGTCATAATCAGTTAAGGGGACATCAACGAAGGCGGGCTTTTTTTTGGTCACCCCAAGAACCTATAAATGGTGGAGGGCGCGTATATGGTGGAGGGTTGATGCGCATTCCCTTTCCACCTGTTGGGGGTTTTACCCGCATGCCTGCACCATTCGCCAGCTTGCGCACATATTTGATTTGTGTCTTGCTCATGTCTATATCCATGCCTGTTTTGTTTTTGATAGCGCGCTCTATTTCTTTGATCTGCCTGGCGGTCAAGTTGCGCACATGTCTGATTTGTGTCTTGCTCATGTCTATGTCCACGCCCATTTTGTTTTTGATAGCGCGCTCTATTTTTTTGATCTGCCTGGCGGTCAAGTGCAAAGTGTCGCTACCGCCGGTTATGGCCTCGTTTTTAAATCTGAGCGTAACTGCTTCTCCTGACCCAAAGGCCCGCGCAAGGCTTGCCTTCTGCCCGTCTGAAAGTGAAATCTTGTGCGGATAGTAAGTCGTCATCTCTTATATTTCATACAAAAATTATTTCTCTTTGGAACGACGTCAGAAAAGAAATCAATAAAGCGTACACTTCAATGAAGCTCACTCACTCGGCATCTCTTATATTTCATACAAATTATTTCACTTTTAAACCATCACCAGCTCATTACCCACCTGCTTGAGAACAAATTCGGACTCGTACAAAATTCCTGCATAAATGGTGTAGTCTTGCGCGTTGGCCGCCTCGTTGAGCCTGTAGTGGAAAACCATCCGCTTCGGGTCGTTGGTCATGTTATCCTTGTTTTCGCGTAAGTCAAAATAGAGTACTGGGTATAAATCCTTGAAGTTGTTGGGCTGAAGCTGAACACCGGTGTTGTAGTCGTTTTTGCGGTACCGGTAGTTCTTTAAGTCATTAAGAATGCGCAGTTTGAAGTTTTCGTCGTAGTCCAGCTCCGGATAGAACTGTGAAGAGCCGTACTGCAGCCGGCAGGTCGCTAGCTTGGCTGAATTGTCACCGTCAATGTCAAAGGTGTCAAAGAAGTAGGGGTTTTGAGTCAAGGCGTCCTTCTTCCTTGACTGTTGTATGAAAATGAAAACATGTTTGGCATCCTTTACGCCGGGATTTATCTGCCACTGTCCGAAAGCGTCACGCCGGCTGCTGCTGGGCTGGATCATTTCATTCAGGTACGTCCATTTCTGAGGTTTCAAAAAGTTTTCGTTTGCGAGCTTCTGGCCTTCGCTGGTGAAACGCAGCATTGGAACCCACAGCTCGAAGTTTCTCACCACTATCCTGCGATCGGTGCCATCGTTTTGCCAAATCAGCTCTGCATCCGATTGTAGCTCAATTTCGAACTCCATCTGCATGGGGGGAAGAAGCTTGTCACTCAGCTCTTCGAAGAATGAGTACCTGTTAAGCGGTATGAGGGTTTCAACCGTGAGGCCGGCGTGGGCAAGCAAGCCCCTTTCTCTGATTCCAAGGTTAGTGGCAGCGGCGGCCGTTACATTGCTATTATCTGTATCCAAATACCAAAACTGATCTTTCGCTGCGCTCCTCGCAAAGTCATCAGAAAAATCCAACAAGTTTTTGATAAATATGAGCTTGTGAATGTTGTCTACGTTGTAAATGTTTTTGCCCGATGATTTTACCACAAGTTTGTTTATCAGTGAAAATGAGCCGTTAATGGGTGCTGACCTAGCATCTGCTGCAACTTGCGCACCATCCGCGGTTGCCTCGAAAGTGAAATCAGCCCGGAAGTAGGCGTTATACCAGTCATACCAGTTGTCTCGGTCGGTGAGTGTGAATTTATAGTTTGTTTTTACCTGGTGCTGATTATTTCCCGGGATAGTGATCGGTTTGTCTAACATGATACGAACATACTCTGTTTTTTCCAAATGCCTGTGGCTTCTGAACATTTTGCGGCCTATATATTTTTAAAAAATTATTTTAATTTTCCGCTATCAATTGGTTTACTTTCAACCTTGCAGCCCGACCCGCGTTTAAAATCTGGTTTAACTTTTTCCGTGAATCCCCGCTTAACTGAGTTGCTACCCCGCGGTTTAGCATCTTCTTCAGTTTCTGCCGCGACTCGGTACTAAGTTTCTGTGGTGGGGTTTTACCCTTTGGTTTTACACTTGGGGTCTTTTTACTCTTAGGTTTTACACTTGGAGTCTTTTTACTCTTTGGTGTGGGTTGCAACTTAGTTGCTGATACCCCACTTCGCAAAACCGCTTGTATCTTGTCAGCCGCTTTTTCTTCTGCTTTTTCTGCGGCTTTTTTCAGCATTTGCTTCGAGGCTTCATTTACAGCCTTCTCCAACGTCTGACGGGTGACCTTCTTTTTGAACCGCTTTCCTATATTCATCAGGGTGTCTCTTACAACCCCCGTACCTTTGTGTCTGTATCTATAGGTTCCGTTTGGTGCGTCATAATATCTCGCCCACTCGCTCGGATGATTCATTATTATACTTATGTGTAAATTATTTTTCTTTTTCTTCTTCAATGATGATACTTAAAGCCACGTCTTGGTCATTCAGATCTATAATGTTGTTGCGCCCGTCCGTGATTTTGATATTTATCGCATTGATTCTATTTTTGTTCACCGGGTGCCACAGGAGGCGGCGGGGCTCTTTTGAAAAGGGGTAGCTGACGGTGAGTTCAGCGGTTGAAAAAGAGAACATAACGTCACCCCCGATGTTGTCCACAGCCCTTGTAATGAGATCGCAATGGACGTAGATCCAGTCGACGCCTCTTGTTATATTTGGTATGCGGTCGCTCCTATTGTTCGCTCCGTCTATTGTTTTCTTGTCAAAACCCAGCAACGCAGCAAATTCACCTCCACTTAGGTCAAGCTCGTAGCCGTCCTGCAACAAAATAACCGCCCGATACGTTGTGGTGTGAAAATACAGCTGAAAAATAAACTTGGATTTTTCATCCTTGGGATCCACTCTTCCGATTAGTGCCTGAATGGTGGTGTTGAGACCGTCGTAATCATACATTCCATCCGGAATTGTCACGGTTTTCCAGTTCTCTGTTGTTTTCCGCCATTTGAACTCGTTGTTGTTGTACTGTTTCGCGATGTTGTACCACGAATAAGACATAGATACCAGCTCATTTAACGCCGCCTTGTACGATTTGGAGGGTTCTAAAGCAATTGGCGGGTCAAACTTAATTGTGAAGTCATGTGACTTGCTGTTGGCGTTGTTTTGTTTGGCCAGCTGCGAGTCGAGCAACAGGTTGAAATGAAAATGGGTTGACATGCTTATATAATACTTCCCAAAATTTTGTGGGCTTCTTTTTGTGTTATTTCCTTTAGCTTTACCAGCAACCCCAACATCTGCTTGACCTGTTTTTTCAGCTTCAGTGAAGTGTTGCCCGCCTGTATAGACGCCAAGCTTAAGTGTAGCCTTTCAACCAAAGTGTTTGGATCAACACTTCCGCTTCCTTCCATTTCTCTGTCGGGTTCATCATCATCAACATCGGGCATCAGCTGCTGTATGGGGATTTTAATCCCTTTTTTTCTCCTTTCAAGAATTTCATCTCTTGCCCTTCTTATGTCTGCCAATGTGTATCCGGTAAAATTTGATTTTTCACTTTTTACCACATAGTTTGGATTGTCTTTATTTACTGTTAACATCCTGTTTAGATTCTGTAGGTCAGTTGACTCTGATCCCTTGATAACCAGTTCTTGTGGTGGCCCCCATTTACTTGGTTGCTCTTCTTCCATTTCTTCCATTAATTCCGTTTCTTCCTCTTCAGCCAAAGGTGGTAACGGTGTTGATGTTGGTGATGATGTAGGTGATGGTGTTGGTGATGGTGATGGTGATGGTGTTGGTGTTGGAGGTGGTGTTTCCGCATCCGGATTAAAATCTCCGTCGAAGGGGTTGTTTAAATCAAACTCATCCATACCATAATCCGGGATTTCTTCTTTTGGCTCAGCAACTGAGTTGCTATCCCCTACTTGGAGTTTTTCAAGCCGCGATGTAATAGGTTTGAACAAATCCTCACCTGATAGCTGACCAAACTCTTTATTGATTTTGTTATTTTTTATTGCCGCGAGGATGCTGTCGTTCTGCTGCTCAACTTCAGCCTTTTCGCTGACAAGTTTTTGCCACTTCTTCATGGACATATTTTTGCTGTATATATAACAGAAAAAAAATGAAAATTCCCAATTACGACCCCAGTTTGACTACAAAAAGTAATTACAAGCAAGGCCACCCTTGTATGCCAGCAGATACCTTTCGGATGCTTATTTGCGGGCCAAGCAACTCTGGTAAGACAAATATTCTCATGCATATGCTTTACAGGCTGTTGGTCTACGACAAAATTTACCTTTGCGCTAAGAACCTGCATCAAGACAAGTACCAATATATGATTGATGATTTCGACACAAGAGTCAATCCTGTGGCTGAGTATAATGTTATTGAAGGCACTAACGATGTTATTCCTTTGGAAACGCTGTCCACTGACAATCAAAAGATTGTAATTTTCGATGACATGGTTTGTGAAAGCAACCAAAACGACATTATCGATTATTTTATCAACGGTCGCCACCGCAATTGCAGCGTCATTTATCTTTCTCAAAGCTATTTTAAGGTCCCCAAAAACATCCGAGATAATTGTAGCCACTTTTGCATTTTCGACTTTCTTCCCAAAGAAAATAACCGTATTGCCGATGAATTGGGAATTGACAGAGCGCTGCTTGAAAGGGCTACCGATGCTAAATATTCTTTTTTATACTACGACAAACCAAAAAAAACCACACTTAAAAATTTTGACGAAAATATATAGAGATGGGGTTTATTAACGGTGCTACGGGTGCAACTCAAACACATGAAGAGTCTACTTCAATCCGAGGGGAAACCGGACCTGCCGGCCCTGCTGGTCCAACTGGCGCAACTGGAGCGCGTGGTCCTAAAGGTGAAAAAGGTGAAAGGGGCAATACTGGCCCACAAGGTCCTAAAGGAGATAAAGGCGATGCAGGGGAAAAAGGATTAAAAGGTGATACAGGATCACAAGGACCGACCGGACCTGCTGGCCCTGCGGGAGCAACGGGACCTACGGGACCAACTGGAGCAACTGGACCTGCGGGACCCACTGGAGCAACTGGACCTGCGGGTTCGAAAGGAGCTATTGGTCCAAAAGGAGAAAAAGGTGAAAAGGGTGATAGTGGGGATGTATCAACCGTTAATATTACTGGAGATATTCTCATGAAAGACCATGCGATAAAGCAACTTGCGAATCCTGTCGGTGATCAGGATGCTGTAAATCTTGGTTCAATGAAAAAATATGTGGGCTCAAATTCTATTTCAGCAGGACACTCACATAAAAAGAATGCCTTAGCCTATTTGGAGCGAGGGTCGGGCGTTACAGATGTAAACAATGTTACTTCTGTTACGTTTGAAGACTTTACATCCAACCTTCACAGTGTGAATAAAAAAGCTTATACTTTCAATCTCGTAAGAACTAGTGTCAATTCTTTCAACTCACGCTTAAAGCTAAATAAAAAACCTCTAAAAGAAGGTGAGTACACTATATGTGTCGAGTTCTTTATCCCGAAAGTTGATAATGATTGGTTTATAAGTGCTTCAACCCCTAACCCGGTTGATACTCTTAATTACCATACCAAGCACTTCAACAGTCACAGCCCGAAATATTCACGCACCATTATTCACACGCGCAAATACAAAGACAATGATAACACAATCTATCTTGATATTTCAAATTCGGGTTATGATGGCTCTTCGCCACTTGAAAAGGCTGCTTTGATTATTTATGGGGTAAAAGGTTATCAAACAGATGTAGACGGAACTGTTTACGATCAGGCTTTCGTTATCGATGACGGCGATTTTACTCTACAAACAGATTTAGATCTAAACGGTTTTTCGTTGAAAAATTATGATAGAGGGTACAAAATAGACAACGATACAATCAGGTTACAAAAAGATTTAGATCTAAGTGGTTATGCGATAAAAAATTTGCAACCAAGAATAGTAATAACTGGAGAATGGGAATCCGATGGAAATAAAGGAGGTGGTAGAAATTATGTTAAATTCGGTAATAACCTTCGTGTAATGGCGCCATTTCCTTGTTTAATTGAGGGTGTCTCAGCTTTAATTATCGAACTAAAGGGTGCCTCTCGAACTTATGAAAGAATAGGTTTTGGTTTTAGAATACCCGGCAGTTTGTTATCTGACGTTCCATTTACAAGCGTACGTAATGCTGATGGTTTAAAATACCAATATGCTGCACCCCAAGATTCTAAAGGTGCAAGAATAAGATTAGATTCGGGACAATATTTTGCACTTAGTTTATCTCGGCCTGGCCACCCGGAATCACAACTAGTTAATACAAAACGTGTATTAGTAAGTTTAATTTTAATAGACGATTTTTCTTTTAGGTAGTAAGTTTGCCGACACGCCTATTTATGTCAAATATACAGAAGTTGTGGTGGGTTTACTTTTGACGTCTCAATAGCGCTAATGGGTGTAGCTCCACACTCTGCTGTTGATTGTTATCACCTTTTCGAAGCAGGGGTCATACTCATCTGAATCGAATATGTCCGGTCCTAAATACTCTCTCTGCCTTTTTCTTGTGTAACAGAGGCTGCAGAGGTAGTTCCGCCCGCATTCTAGTTCGCATTTGTAGCAGTGCAGAATCCACGTGATCTGCTCGTTTTTCACACAGTAGGGGGCATCCAAAATCGCTTTATTCACTTCATCCCAGCCCTCCATTTTACGTTGCCACAGTTTTATTTTTACATACTCCTTTAAGATTTGTTCTCGAAGTTCTGCCGGAAGCGCTTGTATCAGTTCTAATGTGTCCATCTCTTGTTTACCTTTATTAATGTGATTAATTGATGTTTATACCCTTATGCCCCGTTTCTTTAAATTGCAGCGCTCCGTCTTGGAAGAAAACTTTATCTATGAAGTTTATCAGCTGTTTGTTTTTGTACGCCTTTTGTTTTTCCGTTACTTTTTCCCATTGTTCCTCCGTGTATGGGATACATTGGTTTAGGGTCTTCTTGATTTTCTTTCCATTGAAATGCACATAGGGGTCTTCTTGATATTTTTTTATTTCTTCTGCGAACTTTTTCGCTGCTGCCGCTATTGCCTCTGCCAGTTTTTTATTAAAAAGCTTTTTTTGCTCGGGTGTGAGCCGTCTTTCCATCTGTGTCAGTTTGTTTACAACCTGCTGCATTCCTCTAATTACTTGAGGTGGGTCAAAAAAAAAATATTTACAGTTTATAAAGAATGATTGTGTTGTTCCACATGCTCGTGTGCGCTTTCAAAGACCTTTCTTCCCCCTCGTGGGTGAATGATGTCAAACTTATTACGGCTCAAGCTGTGGAAGCTATTCTTGATGCTGCAAGCGAATAACTTCTTAAAGGTGCAAACTTTTCTTTATTATGTACTCTACCTGGTCCTGGTTAAACTCATTTGCCATTATTCTGCGGTACAGCTGCGGCGTCATGATTGGTGTTTCGTAAACCGGCTCTCCTGTTCCCGTCAAATCGTACTCTTCCATATCTGTTAAGTCGACTTCTTCTTGTTCTTCTAGTCACGCCGCCGCGCTTGTTTCATTTTGAATTTTGCTGATTTTGCAGACTTTGCAGAGCCTTTTTACAAAATAAACTAATTCTGGGTCGTACATATATGCTGCCAATTCCATTTCCAGGTCTTCGCTTGTTGTGCATTTGCTGCAATTGTGGTTGTTGTGCTCAATTTTTTTGCAGGTTGGGCAGCAGCGGCTTATCACTATTTTCCCTTCGTGTGGACATTTTGGTGCTTGTCTGATCTGCAGGTTCACTTCTTTCCACCCTTTTGTTTCCCTCATTTTTATTCGATGTTTGCAATAGTTTTTAATTTCTGTCATTAATTCATTGTAGAGCACTTCCCGCCCTTTTCTTTTAATAATTTCCGGTATTTTATAGTTTTCATACTCATATTCAAGAAATTCTTTGGAATATGGTAGTGGTTCTTCCGGAAGGCTATTTATTATTTCAAATGCGTCTTCCCTTTCTAGTGCCAGTATTAAATTTACTGCGGCTTTCCACACGTCGTATTTATGTTGTTTTAATAGTATTTTTTCTATGACTTCTTTATCCATAGTTGACGGGGTATATTCACTTTGCATATTTACCTCTAATTGGGTGTTTTCACGCGGTGGTGGCTGATATTTGGCGGTTTGCTTTATTCTTCGCTATCTTTGTTTTTCTTTTGTCTCGCGGCTCGTTTGTTTATTCGGTTTTGTTCTTTTCTTCCAAGTAGTAATATCGGAGTCAAACGAATACTACTGAGCAGCACCCACCTTTTCCCTCTTTCCCTAGTACGAAGGGGTTTATCCCCGGAGTACTAGTCTCGGAAAGAGGGAAAATTAGGTGGGTGCGCCCGAAGTGGTATTCGTTTGACTCCGATATTACTACTCCTGCAGTAGAAAAAACGACACCAAAAGTAGTGAAAGCAAAGAAATATCAGCTAATAAGAAACAAATAATGACGAAAGATTCAAAATTTCACTAGATTAGCAATTTTGATTTCTTGATATCCTGACACAAAATCAAATTGTTTTTACTAATAAAGCTCTTTTCAAAATGGGTATAGTTTCTTTATTTTTGTGCACGTTCTGTGGGAAGTTTGAGGAATCAGTCGAGCATTTATTTATTCACTGTAAAATTACCTCCAGCTTCTGGCTTTCAGTAACAGAATGGCTTAGAGTTTATTTTATCAACCTTCATAATTTAAACGCTACTAATATAACATTTTTTTTTAGAAAAGATTTCCTTTTACTAAATCACATTGTGATCCTTTGTAAGCAAGTAATCTTTCAATGTCGAGATCTTAAAATAAAAACATCCCTTTCATTATTGAAAGCTAAGATGAAATAAACCTACAAATTGGAGCTTTCCAATAGCTAACAGTCTAAACAGAACAAAACATCAGGAATTCACAACAAAAAATGGAAAGAACTGCTCCCTGAGGACTTTCGACAATTAGCCAGGAAACTGTCCCTTCAACATTGTAAATATGTACTTTGAAGAAAAAAAGGAAAAAGAAGCAAAATGAAAATGTAAACATTACTGTATTCGTATCATGCAATTACGATTATATTCGTTTAAAATGCAGTGGGACTCCTATAGCTCGAACATTCTTCCTTTTCATTGGCGGAGAACCCACCACGTGACCTGCAAATAGCCCCCTTTCGCATAAATGCATCGCTTTTCTCAAGTTTCACTTAAATGACCCCTTAAAGAACTCGAATAATTCAACTATTGGGTGGATCTGTTCGAGATATTTTGAAAGGTCCTTTGAAATACTTAAATGACAATTTTCCCCAGCCTAGTCCCTAGGCGTTTTCCTCCTCTGGGGCCTGGGAACGGGTTGGCGTGCCGCTCAGTGTCAGTCGGTGACGTCACGAAATTTCGCGCCAAATGGATAAGCGGGAGGAGAACACCTAGGTACTAGGCTGAATTTCCCTTCGTTTTTGTATATTCCAACTCGTGAAATCCCTACGGTTTTAAATACCTAGAGCCTGAAAAAGGTCCCCCACTTCTGCGGAGCCTTCCAATAAGCCCACTGTAGGGAGTATTCCCACTGTAGGGAGTGTTCGCCTAAGCGAAAGTTTCAAAAACGCTCTTAAAGTGTATATGACATAAAAAATATTTTCTGCTTATTTGAAAGAACTTTCGAAATACAGAAGAATGGCGTTTTCGCAAATCTTATGACGTCATCACTGACCTAATTTGCATAATAGAAAAATGTCAATATCTTTGGAACGAAAAAAGATATTTCAAAAACAAAAACGTCATTCTACTGAATTTTGAAAGGTCTTTCAAATGAGCAGAAAATATTTTTCATGTCGTATACACTTTAAAGTATGAGGCGATATTCTGCGCGATTCGCAAAGTAATTGTTAAATATACCCCGTCCAAAGTCATCTTTTGGGAGCTTTTAAATCAAATCATGTCAAATGATTACCTAATAACTTGTTTACAATTTGGTAAATTATTGTAATTGTCGTTATAATCGGATTCAGATTCAGTTTCATTACTGTTAGAAATTCTTGTAACATCTGCTGTTTTACCATAAACCCTGTTCTCAAGAAAAAAATTGTATCAAAATATGGCTGTTTCTTTTGCTAAGATCCTTTTACGTTCTTTACTCACATTGGTAAATAAGTATGATGTAAAAATTTGTCTCCAAATAAGGTTATGTTTTTCTCGAGCTCTTAAGCTAATGACGTCAACGGCGATGAAAAACAAATGACGTAAAAGGCGTTGACAACTTTTGTCTCCAAATATGGTTGTGTTTTCACGAGCTGTTAAGCTAATGACGTCAATAGAGATGTAAAACAAATGACGTAAAAGGCTTTGACAACTTTTGTCCCCAAATAAGGTGATGTTTTTCACGAGCTGTTAAGCTAATGACGCCAATAGAGATGAAAAACAAATGACGTAAAAGGCTTTGACAACTTTTGTCCCCAAATAAGGTGATGTTTTTCACGAGCTGTTAAGCTAATGACGCCAATAGAGATGAAAAACAAATGACGTAAAAGGCTTTGACAACTTTTGTCCCCAAATATGTTTTTCGGTCTATTACATGTAAGCCTATGCCATAAAAAGCGTTGTTCAATGACGCAGTTCATTTCTTTACTTTATTTCCAAATATGGCTGTCTTTCTCTCACAAATAAGCTAGTGACGTAAAATGTTTTGAAGAATTTTGTCTCCAAATATGGTAATATTTCTCTCGAACGCTTGGTAAATTTGTCCTTATTACTAATTTGCGTCCAAAATAATTAGTCATTATTACGAAATAAACAAACGTAATCACTAATTAACGTCGAAATCAAATAGTCTTAATTACTTATAAACGTTGAAATTAAATAGTCCTAATTACTAATTTGTGTCCGAATTGATATAATAAAATGGTCCTAATTTCTCATTAGCGTTAAAATTGAATAGTCCCAATTATTAATTAGCGTTGAAATCAAATACTCCTCGGCTAATTAGCGTCGAAATAAAATAGTGCTAATAAATAAAGCGTGTCGAAGTTAAATAGCCCTAATTAGTAAAAAGTATTAGAATTAAATAGTCCTAATTACTAATTAGCGTCGGAATTAAACAGTGTTAATTTATAAAATGTGTGGAAGTTAAAAAGCCCTAATTAATAAAAATATTAGATTTAATATTCCTAATTACTTGTTAGCGTCGGAATTAAATAGTGCTAATTAGTAAAACGTGTCGAAGTTAAATAGCCCCAATTAATGAAAAGTATTAGAATTAAATAGTGCTAATTACTTATTAGCGTCGGAATTAAATAGTGCTAATTACTAATTAGGGTCGGAATTAAATAGTGCTAATTACTAATTAGGGTCGGAATTAAATAGTGCTAATTACTAATTAGCGTCGGAATTAAATAGTGCTAATTACTTATTAGCGTCGGAATTAAATAGTACTAATTACTAATTAGGGTCGGAATTAAATAGTGCTAATTACTAATTAGGGTCGGAATTAAATAGTGCTAATTACTAATTAGGGTCGGAATTAAATAGTGCTAATTACTAATTAACGTCGGAATTAAATAGTGCTAATTACTAATTAGGGTCGGAATTAAATAGTGCTAATTACTAATTAGCGTCGGATTTAAATAGTGCTAATTACTAATTAGGGTCGGAATTAAATAGTGCTAATTACTAATTAGGGTCGGAATTAAATAGTGCTAATTACTAATTAACGTCGGAATTAAATAGTGCTAATTACTAATTAGGGTCGGAATTAAATAGTGCTAATTACTAATTAGCGTCGGATTTAAATAGTGCTAATTACTAATTAGGGTCGGAATTGAATAGTGCTAATTACTAATTAGGGTCGGATTTAAATAGTGCTAATTACTAATTAGGGTCTGAATTAAATAGTGCTAATTACTAATTAGGGTCGGAATTAAATAGTGCTAATTACTAATTAGCGTCGGAATTAAATAGTGCTAATTACTTATTAGCGTCGGAATTAAATAGTGCTAATTACTAATTAGGGTCGGAATTAAATAGTGCTAATTACTAATTAGGGTCGGAATTAAATAATGCTAATTACTAATTAGGGTCGGAATTAAATAGTGCTAATTACTTATTAGGGTCGGAATTAAATAGTGCTAATTACTTATTAGCGTCGGAATTAAATAATGCTAATTACTAAATAGGGTCGGAATTAAATAGTGCTAATTACTAATTAGGGTCGGAATTAAATAGTGCTAATTACTAATTAGGGTCGGAATTAAATAGTGCTAATTACTAATTAGGGTCGGAATTAAATAGTGCTAATTACTAATTAGGGTCGGAATTAAATAGTGCTAATTACTAATTAGGGTCGGAATTAAATAGTGCTAATTAGTTGAACGTGTCGAAGTTAAATTGCCCTAATTAATGAAAACTATTAGAATTAAATAGTCCTAATTACTTATTAGCGTCTGAGTTAAATAACCCTAATTACTAATTAGCGTCGGAATTAAACAGTGCTAATTAATAAAACGTGTCGAAGTTAAATTGCCCTAATTAAAAAAATATTAGAATTAAATAATCCTTATTACTTATTAGTGTCGGAATTAAATAGCCCTAATTAGTAATTAGCGTCGAAGTTAAAAAATGTTTGTTTATAGTGGTCATGTACCATGTTTCGAAATACCGTTAAAAATGTAAGCCTTGGGGTTTAGGTTGGACTCATAAACCTGGGGTCTTGTATCCGAGGGGGGCTTATAAGCGGAATAAAAAAAAATTAAAATGGGCTACAGCAGTGTCGTTCGAAATACTTTTTTATTAATTTGTTTCTAATTAAGCTTTAAACGTCATAATAAATCGAAGTCGTTTAGATATTTTGGACAAAACCAAGACTGCCACAATATGAACGTACCGTAAAATTCCGGTTATAAGCCCCCCCGCCCCCCGCTTATAGGCCCATCTACCCGGAAACAATAAAATACATCCGGTTATAAGCCCCCCACCCCGGATATAAGCCCCCCTCTGCAGGATGACAGTACTGAACAGGGCTAAATGTTGCTTTATTATGACTTTTTTACTTAAAAACGTATTTAGATCAACACTGCCGTGGCTTGTTTCGAAACGTTTTTTTTATTCCGCTTATAAGCCCCCCCGGATATAAGCCCCTCCGCTTATAAGCCCACCCAAAACCCCCTACAAAGTTGTATAAGCCCAGGGCTTATAACCGGAATTTTACGGTATCCAAATTGCTCCGCACTTTTTCTAAGTTTGTGTTTAATGTAGTACAGTGTTCGCTGAAAGTGCTTATATCAAGGAAACAAGAAAAACTAGAGGGGGCTTATAATCGGTGTACATTTTTTGTCTACAGGCATATGGGCCTATAACTGGGGTGAAGGGGGGCGGGGGGGGGGGATGGGGGGTCTTATAAGCGGGATGTTGAAGTTGATATTCACACGATTTAGACACTTTTTATGCCTATTTTTCATTCATTTGTAATTCCTCGATTTTAACCAAACTGAGGAAAATAGCACTGAAAGTCTAAAGGAAACATTAACTAAATTCGACTCCTTCAATGTAAATTTTATTCATTAACATTTTTCGTGTTTGGTTGCTTTGGTTTACATCTTATTTCAACAGTCAAGTTTTTCGCAAAAGATCTCTCGTCACAAACATGTTTCGTCCCGAAAGTCCAACAGCAATGTTTAGTATTAGCCTGGAGTATTTGTATAGTTCATTCCATATCTCGTCATAAAACTACTCCGAAGGCTTTAAGCACATCTTCATATTCTGTCGTTCTCACTGCGGCCGCAGAACAAGCACACTGCCAAGGCTGTCCCGGTGAAAACGGATTCTGCATCAGTTGGTTTCTCATCGAGTCATTTTCTCCGCGGTTGGAGGTTGCTGTTTCATTCTTCATGGTAAAGACTGGGTCACTTCGTTTCCATGTGATTTGGCTTGGTTTCAAATCAACAACTGACTTTCCTTGGGAACTTGAAGAACATCCATGTACAGGAACGATTCCATACGCTTTTAAAACGGCGCTTTCAAAATGTGACCTTTTCTGTACTGACTGTTCCGTTGCCGCTTTATCGTCATAGTGAGTGATGTGGCTTGGACGCTCTATCGTCAACATTTTCGATTATTAGCAAAATATGACTCTGATTGCTGTTGCTAGAATGTTATGTACTGTCTATCTCAGAAGTCAAACCCGTCTATTTATGTATACATCAGTCTTCTTTCGCCTGTCATTCAATTCTCGCCACACCTTGTTACCATGGTCACCCATTACAAATATAGAGAAATATGTTCAATGTACCTACGTTGATTGCGCAATAGGGCGCATGTGTAAGCTATTACATGGTCCACTCAATTCCATTGTCTATGAACCAATCGGATTCGAGTAGATAACTCGTGTGTGTGTCAAGAAAAAATCCTACAGGCAAACAATAATGAGGTGACCATTATGGTGTAGTTTAAAAAAAGCAATAGCTAACTTTAACAGACTTTTTAATGGAGAGGAATGTAAAAAGAACAGTCGGGGAGGAAATTGAGCTGACGACAAAATGTGGTAAGATACTGAGAAATACATTGATTGCTCAGTAGGGCGGTTTTCAATCAAAGAGAGTATTTCACGACTTGACGCATGCGAAAGCTATTGCATGGCCCGCACAATTCCCCCATTATCATTCTCGACTCCAGAGCTCTTTCACGCATGTCCTGCGCGGTCAAAAAAAAACGAAGGCTCTGGGGTCGAGTATTCCCCATTGTCTGTGAACCAATTGGATTCGAGTAGATAACTCGTGTGTGTGTCCAGAATAAATTGATCCGGTCGACAATAACTTCAATGATAAAGATGAAATGACCGTTTGGCGCGAGCGTGGGACAAAGAAATCAATGGAATGGAATAGCCTGTTCCAGGCTCTCGGTTAGTGGGGCGAAAAGAGGTCGAGCCCGAGCGAAGGAAACTGGGGGTCTTGGAATTGAGTGTGCCTTGCACGTGCCGGGGTCGTGAAACAGTCCCTTTGAGCGAAAACTGCTCTATTGCGCAATCAATGTATTGCACAATATCTTACCCAATTTTTCGTCAGCTCAATTCCCTTGCGCCGACTGTTCTTTTTGCTACTCAAATCCGATTGGTTCATAGAGTATGCCATGTAATAGCTTGCGCATGCGCCGAGTAGTGAAACATTTCCTTTAAGTGTAAACCGCTTTATTGCGCAATGAACGTATTGCACAATCGGCCATTTCCAAGTTACCTTTTGCCTCTGTATCAAAACGAGTCTTCGTGCGAAACCATTCGTATGAAAATGAGTTTCACCTGCAAATCAAACTCATTTTCATTTGAATGGTTACGCACGAGGTCTCGTTTTGATAATGAGGCAAAGGGCTTATTTCTTACCCAATTTTCTCGTAAGCTCCATTTCCTCGCCGACTGTTCTTTTTAAACTCTTTTCCATCAGAAAGCTTGTTACAACTGGCTATTGTTGTTGTTGCTAGGTACAGTAACGTAACTCCAAAAAATTCGGACGATTTCAATTTCGGAAAAATAAACTGTCCGAAAACTGAATGACACCGTCCGAAATATTTACAGTGCGTTGGAGGCGCGGTGGCCCAATGGTTAGCGCGCAGGACTCCGGATCAAACTGTCCGGGTTCGAGCCCCGACTGGGGTCACTGTGTTGTGTTCTTAAGCAAGACACTTTACTCTCATACTGATTTTCTCCACTCAGGTGGGTGCTGGGGGGTAACCCTGCGATGGACTAGCCCCCCATCCAGGGGGGGGGGAGTAGAAATACTCCTAGTCGCTTAATGATACGGAAACCGGGATTAGCTCCGGCGGTATGAGCCACTTGGCTCGACGCAGACTTTACCTTTATGAAACTTTTAAGAATGTAATTTTTTTTCTTTGGAGCTCAAAGCTTTTAGTTTTCTTTATGGAGCTAACTTTAGTTGAGACACTGCTTGAGATACGTAATGTAACATGTTTTGAAGAATTTTGCTTCCAAATATGGTAATATTTTTCTCGAATGCTTGGTGAATTTGTCCTAATTACTAATTTGCGTCCAAAGTAATTAGTCATTATTACTAAATAATAGCGAAAAAAAACATTATCACTAATAAATGTCAAAATCAAATAGTCCTAATTAATATAATAAATAGTGTCGAAGTTAAATAGTCCTAATTGATAATTAGCGTCGAAATTAAATAGTCCTAATTGATAATTAGCGTCGGAATTAAATTGTTCTAATGAATCAATTAATTAATTAAATAATAGTGTCAAAATTTAATATTCCTAATTGCTAATTAGCGTCAGAGTTAAATTGTCCTAATTAATAAATAGTGTCTCTTATTAGCATCGGAATTCAATCGTGTTCATTGGCGCTCATAAGCCTTGGGGTTGTGGACTTATAAACTTGAAGGTTTGTATCCGACGGGGCTAATAAGCGGGTTTTTTTTCTAGTTTTTAATTAAGCTTTAAATTGTCCTAATAAATCGAATTTGTTTTAATATTTGGAACGAAATCAAAACTGTAACAGGCCCAGGGAACGAGGTTGTGCCACTCTCAGCTATCCGTTAGATAAAGCACGTCATTTTCCAGCTTGCCATTTCAAACCCAATCCAGACTGACATATTACTATTTAACAGAAAATGCTCCTCTCTAAACCTCGGAGAAATCTTCCAGCGGAGAATTATGGCTAGCTTCTTCGGACGCGTGTCGGAAGTTTTCAGAAGTAAAATGTAACACCTTTTCATTTGGGCGGGGTTCGGAATTGACACTGACGTCATAGTTTGTTTTTCACCATCTCACACTGCAAATGATTTGAATCGGATACCTGAAGACATCAATTGGGCCGATGGATGTTATTCAAAACAACTCAAGTACATAAGTAGCTTTGGACAATGAGTTTCTGCGATTATTACGAATAATCGTCCCCATAGTGAAGTCGACGTAACAAGCACGAAAAATTAAGGTACGAGTTTTTATTGTATCAATGTGCCTAACCGAGGTACTTGTCTTAACCTAACCAATTAAGTCGCTTTTCTTTGCCGAAGCAAAAGTTTAATCGCGATGTATAATTTACTTATGATCGTAAGCTGAAGGTCCCACAGTGAAAAATGGCGAAAAAGTTTCACTTAATAGCGTTCCTTAGTTATCGTAAAAAATGTACTTCGGAAATGGTAGACTGAGTCAGTGATCTGGTAGACATGATACTTTCGAGGCATTTTATTGATTCGATAAAAATAACGTCGGGTGTGATTTCTGCCGCGTGTGTGTAAAGCAATAAATGATGTTAAAGCTGCGTAATTGTCACAGGGAACCCAACAGGTCATTTCGTTGAATGTCCATTCAGAAAGCTTGTTACCCCCTCAGATTTGCTGTAGTGAAATTTCGCCTCAAACCCTTGTAGTATGGAAAATCAAAAAAGGAACGACATTCTAAGACTTTTGACTGAATTTCCTTCTTGGGTGCTTTTGAACGGACCGTTAAAATGATCAACGCTTTCTGGAAAGGCTCGATGTTTGTAAATCCGCAGAAATGTTTCAAATACGTACAATAGGGATCTGATTTAGGGAGTGTGCTGTTTTTAACACTGCCGGGCACTTTTCCTCATATTTGCTCTATATTTTGTTTTATTAGAACAAACATGGATTCGATTTTTTCGAGTGAGAAGGCAACAGCAGGCCCGTCGAAGCCGCCACCGGGAGAAACAAATAATAACAATGACAGCAAGCAAGAAAAGAAGGCAGAAAGAAAACCCCGATTCCGATACCTAACAGAAGAAATGCTAGAAAAATATCGCCGAATGAGTGAAGCGTCAGACCTGTATCAAAACCTGTATGAAGAGGCCGTTTACAAAGTTTATGGCACGCTTCCTGCTGGAAAAACAACCTTCCAGGCAGCAACGAAGAAGAAAGGAGACTAAAAACATTAAAGGGGCAGTGTCTGGCTGATTTGTAGTATTTTTATACGAACATGAAGAATGGCCTATAGCTACGTATACCCAGAAACTTGCATTCGTATCCTGCGATAGAAAAAAAGGCGGCCTCAAAAGTGGTAAAAGCAATGAAATATCAACTAAAAAATAAAAACAATTTCACCAGAATGGCAATTTTGATATCTTGACATTCTGACACAAAATCAAATTTGATGAACTGTAATCCACTCCATCCTTGTAATCCTGTACATATAATCCTTGTAATCTTGAACTTATTTACTCTGTAAAATCTTTTAACTCAATGTATTTGCATATTTGGTGGCATCTGGCAATATAATATGGAAATAAGGAAAGAGGACTTGCGATAATCAGCTAGGACACTGTCCCTTCAACATTGTAAACATTACTGTATATGTATCATGCAATTACGATTAAAAGGACTTGACTTATATTCGTTTAAAGTGCGGTGCACTCCGATAGAGCGAACATTCTTCCTTTTCATTGGCCGAGAACCTACCACGTGACCTGCAAATAGCCCCTTTCACAATGACATGACTACATCTCTTTTCTTAAGTTTTCACTTGAATGACCCCTTAAAACACTTGAATAAATCAACTGTTCTGTGGGTCTGTTCAAGATATTTTGAAAGATCCTTTTAGATGCCTAATGATAGTTTCCCTACTCTTTTGTATTTTCCAACTCGTAAAGTCCCTCCCCTTTTATATACCTAGAGCCTGAAAAGTTACCCCTTTCTAGCGGGGCCTCCCCAGATAACCCACTATTAAGGCGGGGGTACACCCGATTTTGAGTGAAATTTTAAGAGGTTTAAAGAAGGGATAGAAGAAAGAATATAATTTTTGGAACACCACAAAAATAGTTGACCCCCACGCAAGAGCACCCCAGGTTGTCAGGGGACTGTTTGGGTGTCCATCTACTAATTTTTAACTTCAAATTCTAATTTTGAAATCACATTAAATCTTTAATATTTCTTATTTCTCCAAATTTTACTAATCTCTTCCCAAACATTCCCAAAAATCACCCAAAATTTAACAAAACCCCGCTAAACATAGCTTTGTGAAATGAGCATAGAGTTACTAGATTACTTGACACGCGGACGAGATATTCACATTAAACCCAAGTTTAGCGATGGAAAAACGGTCTTCAGGTGTACAACGAATTTAAATTTGCAAGGACCACCGTGACGAAATAGAAGTACCGGATCCTCTAAATGTAGAAGATCTAATCAGCTATAACAAAATAGTAAACGAAGAAAAGCAAGGCTGATTGAACAGTTGGAAACTATACATAGTTCCCAACTCGAAATTTTAACTCAAAATCGAAATTCTAATTCTAACTCGAACTCGAAATTTCTAACTCGAACTCATAAATTTAATACACTCAATCAAAGGTATATTAAAGGCTTGGCGAAGACGGCCCTTACCACCTTTGACCCAGGTAGTCAAAGCCAACTCTCGTGCCGTGCAATTGAGACACATTCGTATCCAAATTTTTCATCCTTTCTGCTTATACTGCTGCTCTTACTTAGCAAAATAGTCGTAGTCTAAAGGAAACATCGACTCAATTCGACTTTTAAATTTTATTCCTTCACATTATTCTTGTTTGGCTCTTTGTTTACAACAAACGGTAAAACAATATTTATAAACAGTAGAATCCCTATTTTTCGAACCTCAATTGCACTGCATGTTGCATGTTGCATGTACTGCATGTTGCATGTTGCATGTTGCATGCTGCATGCACTGCATGTTTTTACCCCTGATTTCTCGATGTCCCAGAGGTTCGAGAAATCAAGATTTCACTTTACTGTATTTGTTTCCAATATCAAAATGATCATAATGCTATTACAGCAGTCATATTTTACGCAAAAGATCTCTCGTCACAAACATGCTTCGTACCGAAAGTCCAACAGCATTGTTTAGTATTGGTACAGTTCATTCCTTTGGGACTTTGAAAAATGTCTCGTCATAAAACTATTCCAAAGGCTTTCAGCACGTCTTTTTCATACTCTTTCGTTCTTCCTTTGGCCGCTGTCCAGCTACCCTGCCAAGGCTGTCCCGGTGAAAACGGATTCTGTATCAGGTTGATGCTCATCGAGTCATTTTTTCCGCGTTTGGATCTCGCTGTTTCATTCTGCATGTTGAAGACGGGTTCACTTCCTTTCGATCTGATTACTCTTGGTTTCAAATAAACAACTGACTTTCCTTGGGAACTCGAACAACATCCATGTGCAGGAATAATTCCATAGGCATTTAAAACGGCACTTTCAAAATGTGACCTTTCCTGTTCTGACTGATCCCCTGCTGCTTTATCGTCATGGTGAGTGATGTGACTTGGACGCTCTATCGTCAACATTCTCGAGTATTAGCAAAATACTAGGCTGATTGCTGTTACTAGAATGTTATGTACTGTGTAAAAAGTTAAATCTGCCTACTTATATTTTTCCGTCGGTCATTCAATTTTCACCACACCCTGTTACCATTGTTATCCACATCCGGCACACCTGCTATTGTTTAACCCGTTTACAAATATATAGAAATATTTTTCAGTATACCTTGCTGCAATCAACAGCAACAGCAACAGCAATAGCCGGCTGTAACATGCTTTCTGACGGAGTAGAACGTAAAACGAAACAGAGCTGACGAGAAAATTGGGTAGGATTATGCAATACGTTGATTACGCAATAAAGCGGTTTCACTCAAAGGGACTGTTTCACGACTTGGCGCATGTGCAAGCTATTACATGGCCCACTCAATTCCATTGTCTATGAACCAATCGGATTCGAGTAGTAAAAAGAACTGGCGGGAAGGGAATTGAGCTGACGAGAAAATTGGGTAGGATGGTGCAATACGTAGTAGGGCAGTGATCACTCAAAGACACTGTTCCACTAGTTGGCCCATGTGCGAGTGTGTTCAGAATAAATCCTATGAAGAAACAATAAATTCGAAGTTCGGCAGTTTCTGTTTAAATCTGTTGGTATTTTCAGTGTAATTTGTCTATCATTCTTTCGGGTTGTACTCATAACAGCGGATAATACCCTTTATTTTTTGCAGGCGGTATTCTACAATTATTTTTTTTCAGTCGTGAGCGGGCGGTATTCTACCAATCCTGCGATCTGATTGGTTCCGGGAGCGGGCGGTATTTTCCCATCCGGCCCGTTCACAGCGGGCGGTACTACGAAAATTACCGAACTGTGGAATAGGCCCGAATTTTCATGTCGCTGCCCCACCCACTTTCTTCTATTGCCCCGCCTACTTTCGTCGATAACTTCCAACCTCGTTCCCAGGCCCTCTTTCCTTTTCCTCCCTTGTCTAAGTTCGGCAGTTTCTGTTTAAATCTGTTGGTATTTTCCGTGCAATTTGTCCATCATTCTTTCTGGATGTACTCATAATAGGGGATAATAGCCTGTACTTACATATACATAAGTGCATAAACTTTCTTTAGCTGGTGTTTTCTGTGATTACAGAACAAACGAAAAGAATTCTAATAAGAAATAACACGCTGCGAGCAAGTTCGCCTTTGGGTCACAAGGACGATAACGAGTTGGTGAGCGAAGCGATCCGGCGGGGAGTCAGCTCCGGTCGTGCTTGTGACCCAAAGGTGAGCCTCCTCGCAGGCCAAATACGCCCCTGTTTATTGTTACATTCTCGCGACTGACCGCGAAATTTTCAGACAAATTTCCTGTACACGCTTCCGATTGTTTTTTAAAGAGACTGCTAATTTTGTACCTAGGTCTTCTCAACCTTTCGAAGTGAGTAAACATCTGGGTACAGGATTAAGGGACAGTTTCACGGCTCGGCGCATGTGCAAGCTATAATGTTAGCCCTTACGATTCGATTGTTACGTCTCATTAGAATTCCTTTGTTTGTCCCAACTTTGACAATTTTACGTAAAATGACAACGGATTCACACAGAATAATTTTCTTTTTCCGAGTATGCCTGTGTCACTGACTGAAAAACATCATCTTTCACATTGAACTTATTGTCGACCGATTGGTTCATAGACAATAGAATTGAGTGGACCATGCAATAGCCTGCGCATGCGCCGAGTCGTGAGACAGTCCCTTTGATTGAAAGCCGCTCCATTACACAATCAGCGTATTGCACAATATCTTACCCAATCTTCTCTTCAACTCAATTTACTACTCGAATCCGATTGGTTCATAGACTATGTAATTGAGTGGGCCATGTAATAGCTTGTAGCAGGGTAATGTGCTCCTGCTTGTACATGCGCCGAGTTGTGAAACAGTCCCTGTGAATAAAAACCTCTCTCTTGCGCAATCACAATATTGTCCCCAGAGGCCGCGATCCTTCTGGTCTGCGCCAGAAATCGAGACCTCTGGGCAAGATTGAAAGCCCGCCAAAAAGATGGCCAAATCTCATTGGCTGTTGAAACTTGTTTATTTCAACCACAATCTCCGACGCACGCGCAGAATCAAACCGGAACCAGAAATTCCTGGTTCCGGTTTTTGAATCGTCCAGAGCCGTTGCGTTTCCCAACCGCTGGTCAAACGCAGGCTCAAATAGTTCCCGACTACTCGAACCTCTAAGTAAAAGAAAATTAGTTGGAAAAATTGCTGTGACATCGAGAACAGGGGTTAAATTGCAGTGTTAGACAGTATGAAGAAAATCCAAGGGAAAAGAGTTTTGTTTCGAGTTATCCGGGAAGGCACAAGAAATTGAAGTTGGAAAAATCGGAATTCTACTGTTTTTAAATGATTTTAAAGTACGGAGGGATTATTGCCATCTGTAAAAATTTGTACATTTGTAAATATTGTTTGACAGTTTTATTGTAAATCAAAACAACTAAACACGAATAATGTGAGTGAATAAAATGTATGTAGAAGAAGTCGAATTTAGTCGCTGTTTTCTTTAGACCCTCGGTGCTAATAACCTAAATTTGGATAATCATAGATCTCTTTGAGACTAGGACTATTTTGCTAAGCAGCAGTGTGAACAGAAACGATGAAAAATCTGGACAAGAATGCGCGACAATTGTACGCATGAAAGTTGGGATTGACCCATGCCTTTGACCTGGGTCAAAGGAGGTAAAGGCCATGTTTAAAATGCGATTTCGACTCGTGTCAAAGGTACCGTTGCCTCGCGTCAAATCTTTACTGACTTTGACGTGCGTCAAATCCCTGTCAATAGTGATGTCAAATTTGAAATTTGATCATTTTAATAAATATGTTAATAATTTTTAATAGCTTATCGTTCTAGTATCTTATAGCATTTTTCTACACAGTCTCGTAAAGCGCTTTAGAATGTTTTATAATTTTAGCGCCATACAAATCTGTTCAATATTGACACTCACTTTGTTTACAATCACTCGAAAGTTCTTCTTTGCTTCGCTTTTGGTGAGTGAACGTTCATTTTAGCGAATATTGCATAAATTGCCCAGTAGGTGGTACGGATAGTAAATCGGGAAATTGGTATGGGTAATCAAATGGTGACAAGTGAAGTTGGGAAATAATTTCAGGCGAGGGAAATTATTCGAGTGAAATTATTTCCTAATTTCACGAGTAAACTATTTGATTACCTTTTAATATCACGGGTGACACATTACGCTTGCAATCGTAGGTTTTTTTAACTTGTTTATATCGTATCGATTCCAAGCTTTGAAAAGTTTGAGGCATACGTTTCGACTTAAGTTCGAAATTTTCTGAATTTGTCGACAAAAATCCTCTAGAATCCTTCTTGTTGTTTATAAAATGTTTAAAAGTTTAGTATTGTTGATATTCCTTACAATAAAGTTTCCGAAAATAAAACCGTCCGAAATATTTATAGTGCAGTATGAAACTTTTAAGTATATGCTTTTTTCTTTGGAGCTCCAAAGCTTTTAGTTTCCTTTATGGAGTGAAGTTTAGTTGAGACACTTCTTGAGATGCATAACGGCTTGATAGAATCATTTGTATACATTGGGATACACTATACTCAAATGACTGCACCTGTTTGTGTTGCTCCTTAATTTTTACACACTAAAACATATTTTATTTCTAGGGCAACGATCCTGTTAATAAAATAAGCATCGAAAGTTAATTGCAAGCGGGGAAGAGGTGGCTGAAGAATTGGTTCCACCGAATATTTCGAATATTTTGGCCGAATGTGCACGTGCTGGATTAGAGCGCGCCTTTATCTTTTAGAATGCTGACGTTTTCCCCCATTATGACCACGCTGTAACCGCGGCAACAGTTTCGCAAACGAAAAAGAGTTTTGTCAAGTTTGCTGACCTTCATTGCAGACAGGATAACATTTTTTATAAGCTATCAAAACTGAGGCAAAATGGCGAGGGTTCGACCATATGTGAGAGTTCGGCAACAGGAGGCAGGCCCATCTGCAAGGTACAATTTGCATAATCTGACTAAAAAACCGTTTACACGCGCTAAAAAGTGTTGACTCGACGACCAGAATAATTAGGCAACATCACCACCTCAACAAACCAAGGCACCGTTTCATAGAGTAATTCTGTCCATTGAGTCAAGTTTGCAACTCTTGTGTTAACGGCTTTTTTAACTGGCATGGCGCGGCACTATATGGGATAAGCCTGTTCTCGCAAACGCCGAGAAAAAATAATTTGCAGCAGATAAATCAATTGTCTACAAATTAACAAGGCATGAAAAAGATAATGTCTGTTAACAGCTTTGTGTAAACAACTCGCAAATATTTAAAGGTAACAGAATTTTTCAATGCAAACTACTAGATGATCGTTACTAGTCCTACTATAAGTTGAAAAAATATTTTCTGGCTTAAAATCACTCAAGCTTCACTCGTGCAGCTGTTATGTAGGTATCTCTAGTTGAATAGGTAACGTTTGTGGCATTTTTTCAGTAGATTGCGAGCAGTTTCTCTTTTGCTCTAAAATCCGTGGAAAAGAACGCAAAAATAGCAGGCGAGCGAGCGAGCGTGATATACTAGTGGCGAAGGCGTGAGCCGCGAGTAGAACTGGTGCTCGCTTGCAAATTTTCGCGTTTGTCCCCACGGTTTTCAGAGCAAAAACGATACGCTCGCAGTCTATCTTTACAATGCTTTTCTAACTTTTTGGGGACACATGCTTTATAGTAAACTTGTTTTTAAGGGTTGTGTACAGCCGCCCATCCCCCTTAACCGACTCTAGAAGAGGAAGAGAAACATTTGTATTATCATGAACAAGTACAATATCTTGAACTTGTTGGGTTTCTAGTTCTTCTCGAAGGAATAACGCTGATGTAGACCTAAATTCATTGGACGATATACTTTTACCCACGCCCCCTCCGATGGAAGAGGAAGGAATATGGAAATTGGAGAGGAAATTCGTCAAAAATAAGCAGACAAATACAGTGACTATCCACATGATTTGGGTGGTAGGTACTCATTCATTCATTCATTCATTCATTCATTCATTCATTCATTCATTCATTCATTCATTCATTCATTCATTCATTCATGACCCATCGAATATTTTTCTCGCGAAGAAGAAAAACTAGGAAATATCAGATGGTATTTTTGCTGCTATTTTTGCAATTTCGTACGACTTCAAGTACTTATCCGACAATGATAGATGTTACATGTATTTCCAAATAATAGAATGTGTTAGAAGAACAGGCCGCTCTCCCCGATGTAATCACGGATCCTGCAGCTCGAGATAGAGAACAACTACGGGAGGGTGAGTAGTTTTTAACTTGAAGAATCCTAATCTAAATTTCAGGCTCCAGTTGTTCAGAGGTAGGATAACGTTATCCACCGGATAAATCGCTATCCAGTAGGGGTTGACACATTATGCTCCTAAAATCGAGCATTATGCTTTTTGGCATTGCTCTCAAAACAAACTATTATGCTCCAAATTATGCTCGACTGTTGCTATTATTCTCGTAATTATGCCGTAAAAAGTTTTCCCAGACCCCCGTGAAGCGCGAAAATAAAAACCAGGAAGGCCTTAGGAGCCTGGCATAATGAGAGTAACCAGGCCTAAAGAGCAAAAATCACTTGAGGATGTACTGGGAACAGCCCTAGAATGCCTGATAGTAACAAAAGCTACGTAGAACATTACAATAGCTTAAAATTTTGTACTTTTAACTTAATAAATGTTAATAAATGTTAACTGTTATGTCGCAAAATGGCTCTATTATGCCGGCATTATCCTCGATGCTCCTCCTATTTTCTTTCTTCTAATCCCTTCTTTAAACCCCCGAAAATTTCATTCAAACTCAAGTTTGCCCCCATAGTTGTAAAACTGGAAAAAAAAAGTGAAAAAAGCATTCTATTAAGTTCTACTTCTCTTTTTAGACCGAGAAAGGAAAATATGTTTGTCACTCTCGTTTGAATTCTCTACAACAGAGCTCATTGAAAACCCGTTCGAGGAAGAACAACATCGAAGACAAAAAGAAAGAGAAATGTGGAACCTCAAACAAGAGAAACGGCTGTGCTCCGCGTGAGTACCATCTACCATTTAACTATATATAATTTAAGCGGCGGGAAATTTCATTAAAACAGTTTCCATAATCCAGAGCGGCTTTCAAAATTATTACTTGTCACTTGTCACTTGTCAAAGTGCTCTGACCAATCACAGAGAACGTGCTGTTTTCTTAGCCAATCAGATGAAAGGCTACTTAACAATTAGACCCGTAGCCCGCAAGGGCTACGGGGCAATAGCCCATGAGGCGAAGCCGAATGGGCTATTGACCCGTGGCCCTTGAGGGCGAAGGGTCTAATTGTTTTAGTATCACCCAACTAGTCGGACAGAAAAAACAATAATAAAGTTAGCAAATGCGAGTTGAAGAAAGATTTATTTGGGAATAAAACGAAAGAAAGCTTCACGAATTTCGCTACTCGATGACTATTACTAATAGTCCTCTAGTAGCGTAGCCAATCAAAATGCAGGATTTGCATTAGTCCACTAGTTGGGTGATACTAAAAGCAGTTAGCTTAGGCCACTTTCCCGCGCTTGCCAGTGGCTATGTATTTTCCCGCGCTTGTAATCGCTTTGAGTTCTGATTGGCTCATGGCATTTATTCCAGCGCTGATTGGTTGATCTGCTGACAGCTATTTGGAATTGACTTAAATGTATTTCGTTGGCTTTCTATTCGTTTGGGTAACGTGATCTTGGAAGTCGAAGCTACTCAAACTCTGTATTTACATATGCCCTAAGCGGAAGCGGACACTTTCGAAAGGAACGTTGAAACTTTTCTTTTAACTTGTTTTCAAGCTCCCATAAGCTGACGCGGCAAAGAAAACTTTAACCTCAGTAGAGTGTATGCCATGATCGGTATCGTATCAGACAAAAAAAAAACAATCATTTAAGATGGCGGTGCTTTTTTGTTCAGCATTAACGACGCTTAAATTGGGGGTGCAAGCTCCTGTAAGCGGCCACCTATCCCTTATATTGCTAGTGTAGCCCTCCGGCGTAATTCCCAAAAGCGGACTGCTACAATGTCGGACACTTTTCCTGTTTTCCGTGGGTATCCCGTGTTCTGGAGCCTCGACTTTAGTAGACTTCCGCCACACTTGAGTAGTAATTTTCTGAATAAATTTATTTTTATGTTTTTGTGTGTGTGTGTTATCTTGTTCACAGGTTGAAAAGAAAGAGGCACGATTTTTCCAAAGCAGCCAAAGTCATGCCAAATAAGGTAATTGGTGATGTGTAATGACCAACAGCGAGACTCTTCAGTGTAGTAAACACAAAGGAAGTCATCTTTTTCGAGTCGAACATCAACTGATTCTTGTTTTACAGTGTAGAACTAAAGTATATAATATACTTCAGTTCTACACTATAAAATAAAAATCATTTGATGTTTGACTCGAAAAGGAAAACTTCATTTGTGTTTTGTGTCCGGTTTCATTTCAACCTCTTTAGAGGCTTCATTTGGGAGCATAATTCCCCCGAGTTCTTTTTCAATGGATTCACCTTACGACCACTTTTTGAGATAAACTTCCTAAACTAGTTAATGTGACCAGCTATCTTTTGGAATCCCCAAACTTAATTTATTTTCACAAATGATCCTAGTAACTGATGAATGGCTGTTATAAGATAAATGACTGGAAGAGCAAAGATAAACCATACAATATTCACGTGTGTTCAGTTTCATTGCCAAATTTGTGCTCACTGTTCTGCAAAAAGAAGTCGACAAGATAATTTATTTTCATGATTTGAAGCAACTTCATTAATACCACGACGTTTTATGGTCGGTCAGTGCTCGCATTAGAGGGGTTTCACTTTACGAGAAATATAACAACCACTAGTATGGTTTATTTGATGTGGTCGTTCTTGTTTTACTCGTTTCAGACATGCGGTGACTGCGTTTCACATTGGTATCAGTACAAAAAGGACGAGAACCACATTAAGGTTAGAGCCAAAACAGTTCACTTCACTTTAAAAAAATGCTAGAACCTAGCCCTATCACAAGAGCGCTGAACCGGACCGAACTCTGCCCGGAGAGGAGCTACCACCTGATAAAAGTCACGTGGGTACTGAACTCTTATATTGTAGGGTTCTAAAATTTTAAACGAGGACTTTTAGCGCTAACCAAGTACCTGTTCAATAAAAGAATTAGTGAAAATGAATTCGCACCCGCAAAGTGAAATTCTGAATCAGAGTAATCAGTTATAACAAGAGATGAACGTGCCTGCCTCGAATAGCCCTGTTAGTTAGTTGCGGGAAGTTGAAACGCGAAGAAGAAACAAAATGTTGTTGTTGACAGTTCCATGCTAATTGTAAACGGATAGCTTTTGTTAGAAGGACAATCTTTATTTTTTATAGGCATGTAACGCTTGTATACAGCGAAGAGAGGACAGAAGGAAGCGAAAACGGGCCAAGGAGCAAGAAGCTGAAGAGACTGCTTCACCGCCAAAAAGATCCAAGACGGGAAGGACCATTAAAGTTCCTCGACGGTTCTGTAAAGGACCCGAGGGACGTCAGCTCAGAGGGCCCATTCTAGTGGCTCACTGGGGGGGAGGGGGGAGGGATATGGGAAAACTCTTGCTGGAACACCTAGAAAACAGTTGAAAATACGAGTAGCGGAATTTTTGATGAACTTCGATTCGTGGCGTTTGGAAATGTTATGAAACGCTGTGACCTAGAGTGTAAAAGCTAGCTTACCCCGGGTAACTCAGCGGGGAGGGGGATGGGGAAGGAGGACGACAAGTGCTCAGGGCACGGTCAGCAGAAGTCTTCATAAGTTTAGCAGGAGGCCTGGTGACTAGCCGGATTTTGGCGTCCTTGGTAGCAAATCTCTTTGAAGTTTGTGTAGCTTCTCAGTTTAGTTTTTGCACATTTTATTCCTGAAACATGCCACGAAAAGCCCTTACTTGCACCGTAGAATTAGATATCTATCAGGTAGAGCGCCGATCAAGTTAAATTTCATTCAAAAATGCGAAACATCAGGGCATCAAGGACATATTTTAATATTGTTATTAGATGGTTTACAAATTATATTAGTGTAGGAAACTTGCAAGCTGGTCGTTTATTCAACTGCTTTTATTTTTTCCCTTACAGATAACCTGTCCAGGGACACGGCATTTAAACGACAGGAACATGCTTTATCTGTCCGTTTGTATTTTGGGACAGACAAAGCGAACAAAGTCAGTGTTCGCTTCGTTTCCTCTAGCACTGAACGAAAGGATGTATTTTGAGAGGGTGAGTGTAAGCCATGATCAATTTAATTTTCGGATGCATGTAAGCTTTCATCTCGGGGTTTTCCGCATATAAATAATTAAACATCTTATCTAAAACTTCCTAAGCTTAATGATTCATCGTGCAGATTGCTAACGAAACTCCTTTCATCTTTTGCAGACCTTTGTAAATGCAAGGGAACCCACACATGTCATTGGTATTTTAGAAGGTATAAGAAAATAAACTTTGTTCAAATTGAGCTAATTTGTCTAGTGCCGTATTTCCACGTAAACAATTTCTCATTCTTGTGTTTTGCTGATTTTTCAGATGAGCATGTGTTATTTGAACTTGTACAGTACTCTGATGTTTACAGAGGTAAGTTTTAATATATTTATGTCCACATACAAAATATTCTCCTGAATGTTTTCCATACAGTTTCTTATAGTATTCTCTGGGAGAATTTGTTAAAAGATCAAAGCAATTACTGCCTTAAATTCTCCCAACTGATTGTCACACATTGCTTACATTGTTGTTTTTGAGAGTTAGGAGGTATGTCAAGATGATACTATGCTTATCAGTTGAGTATGCAACAAGGGAAGTTTCAGGCCTAAGTTTTACCGTGGAAACTCTGCTGTTGTCAGGGGTGACAGAGCTAGTTTCCATTGGAAACATATTGTGCTATTGACGTCATTAGTCCCATGTGCGCGAAAGAGAGTCAAAGGTACAGAGATTTCACGGAACAACAGACTGATGATGTCAATAGCACAAGATGTTTCCAATGGAAACTAGCTCTGTCGTCTCTGACAACAGCACAGCACGGTAAAAGTTGGGCGCGAAACTTCCGTCATTACATACTCAACTGATAAGTGAAGTATCATAGCGGTAATCTTTCTCAAATTTACTTTTTGTTATCGTTTTTTATCTGAAAGGTGGCAAAGTTTTAGCTCGTTATGAGCAATCGGCCAGAGAATTTCTTTACCCAACACCAACATTGACAGGCAAAGATGGTATAGAAAGGGAACTATTGCTGGGTCGTACCGTACACTTCACTGTAAGTCTGTGAGAATCTGTGTAGGAAAAGAGGATGTTGATCAAGCATGCATATATATTGTCAAATATTTTCTTCTTTCAACTTGAATCTAATTTTCATGTATATATCTGTTGTAACTGTTGTTATTTGATATTCCAGGGAATTGATCCAAAGTTGGAATTTTCTTCAAATTCTACAATTCAAGAAACAACCGTTCCTGGAACTTATGCTGAGCTCACCAGTGTTCGACACAATGAAGAATCTGCATCTGATTCTGAGGTAAAATTAACTGTACCCATTCTCTGTTAGGTCTTGATGAAGAAAAATGCATGGCAGCCTAACAGTTAGGTAGACGTGCACTTAACTCTGGATCACGCTGTCCTGGTTCGAGAACTGGCCAGGGTCACCATGTTGTGTTCTAATGCGCAAGACACTTTACTCTCACAGTGCCTCTCTCAACCCAGGTGTATTAAGGGGGGTGACTCTTAACTACCAATTTGTTTCTAAGACAGGTTTTGAATAGCCATATTTTGGAAATCAGACCTCATATGGATAAGCTTTTTGCACGAGTTTTTTCTAGTGAAGATTCCTCCAAGAGTTTCAAGTCACCGCCATATTTAATGCGTCACGTGACCAGAATAGAAAAAACCCTAAAACTTAAACGGCGGATAGATTTTAAAACTTAAATGAGCATCAATAGATAAAGAACGTCCACATGCGAAATGTGACGTATCGTTTTTGTGAAATTCGCATTGTTATAAGAGTTGTGGCGTAATAAACACTCTTATTTACAGACTTTCATCAGTAGTGTTTCGTCTTTTCTTCTAAACGGTAAAAGCATACGTCAGATTATAAAGACGGCGACGTTATCTCCAATTCGTAAAAGAAATCGGAACTTTACCTTGTTTCCGTGGAGTTTTAGGGATTTTAAATTTTAACGTGCGGTTTGGGACTGGCACTAGTTTTGCACGCGCAATGATATATTTTTCAAAGCAGGCTTACCCCCAAATAAAATTCACCATTTAGCGTTACAAAAAGTTTCAAAATCGCTTGCTTCAAAATACAGTCTTCAGCAATCCCTTAGCAACTGCTCTGGATCTGTAGTTTAGAGTCTCCCCCCTTAATGGGTAGTGGCAAAATGAATGCTTGGGAATAACCCTGCAGCGAATGGACTAGCAACCCATGCAAGGAGTAGAAATACTCAAAAAATGTTGTATTCAGTGGAGGTTACAATGATTGAAATGCAAATCAACGATTGAAGTGAAAACGCTTTGGAGTAGTAATAAAATTAGTAATCAAAGTAAAACACATCTAATTTTAATATCTTTTTTTACTATTGCCATTTCAAATTCAATTCAAGAAACAACTGTTCCTGCCTAATAGTTAGTGCACTAACTCTGGACAATGCTGTCGTGGTTTGAGCACTATCTAGGGTTATAATTTATGTTCATGGGCAAGATACTCTCACAGCACTTCTCCACTCAGGTGTATGAATGTGCACTGACAAGCAAAGCGATTGCTTCAGGATAAGCCTGCCATTTGGGGGTGTAGAAAATGAAATACTCCAAAAATGTTGTAGTCAGCAAAGTGTATGATTGAATGATTTTGTTCAATTCAGTTTAACATTTGAAATGGAAATCAAAGATTAAAGTGAAACTGGAGTAGTACTAAAATTAGAAATAAAAGTTATAAAATTATTTGAAATAGCAAAATGCTTCAGCTAGTTTGACTGCAAGGAGAATATTTAGTAGTTGTTCAAGAGTTGACTCCGAAGATGAGTTCCGCTCAGGTTGTCGCAACATCTGTCACTAACAACAGTTCTTTTCAGAACTACTCTTGCCAGCCTGGACAATCACACCATATAAAACAGGTGTCAAAAAGAATCCGGACTGTCAAAATAATTCCGGACACCAAATTAATAACCGTAACGTACGCTCTTTAACGCTTATTATACGTACTTCGCGTGTCAACTCAGTATATTAAACGTATGATGCGGTGTTATCAGTTAATTATACTGAAGAGCGTGTAACTTACGGGTAATAAACGTTGAATCCTACGTATAATATCCGTAGGTGACTATGTTGTCAGGATAATAAATGTACATGTAACAAAGTTTCTCGACAGAGAATTTCCGAGTTTCAGCCGCCATTACGCTAGAAAGTGTTGAGGGCTAGAACTTGCAAACTAAAGATGTTTTAGGGCCAAAAACCAATTCTTAAAATAGACAAGATCAAAAACCATCATTTAAGCGAGTGTGCGACGTATCTTTTCATTAAGAGTTCGATATTTTCAAACATTTCGACAAGAACGCGAGATCGATGCGAAGTCATTCGACGGCAATTTTAATCTAAGACGTACGAAGTACGCGTTTCTTCGATGTCTGAATTTTAAAAGAGCTCCCCTCACGGCGAAAAATACTACATAGCCTTCGGAAAATAAAACTGAAAAAGGACGATTAACTTTTACGCATTTGTAACGAAACATGGAATAAAGCGAAGCCAACCACTCCGGCCGTGCCATTCATTCATGATTCTGGCCTTCGCCGTGACACCCGCGTTCGTCGGCAGATTGAAAAGATTACGGGAATTTTCTCTTTGGAGTTTACGTTAAAAAAGACTTCTTCTCATTTCAAATACCCAAGGAAAACATTTCGTATAGCTTTCCAAAACTAAAAGCGAACAAGCACGCCGGGGGTTTCATTGGGTTCGTTTTGTGGCTTTCAGACAAAATAAATGAAATCGACAACTTCGATAACAGCGGCAAAGTCGCTCCAGTTATCCAAAACATTCACGATAAAAATAGCAAAATGGAATACAATTTTCAGCGGTAAAATGGAAGAAGAAAGGTATGCCGTATTTACTGAGGCTATTTCCTTAGCAATAAACAGGCAATTCATTGATAAAGAACGTTTTCTTTCTCAAAAAGAGAAGATGATAAAACACAGCGTGTTGTCAACAAAATTATGCAAATTTAAGTCGACTGAAGTCCGAAAGAAAATTTAGCGAAACGCTTTATTTGGTTTAAAATCTAGTTAACGTGAACTGATAGAATTAATTATTTTTATGTATTCGGAAAACACCTTACATGGATTCGGAAACTCTTTCAGAAGTAGAAAGTAAAGAACAGTGCAGGCTGAATGCGGGTTGTTTATACTGTGATTCGACCTCGAGCTAAACGAAAGTGTGCAACTTACGCAAAATAAACGTTGAGTGGTACGTATAATATCCGTACGTGAAGATATTCTAAGAATATTAAACGTACATGTACGTACAAATCTTTGTATCGCACCGAAGGCAGTTTGTTTTGTCCGTCTCAGTCGGTTAAAATTTTAGCGTGGTGCAAAGGTAGCGTTTCGTGACCACGTGACGGCGAAAATCTGCAAGCCGACCTTTTTCATGTTCAGCAAATCAAACAGAACCATTGAACCAGCCAAAGCAGAAGTATTCTGACTGATATCAGGGAAATGGCTTATCCAAGGTCCATTTTATTTCAAGCAGGACGAAGCGAAATGAAACAACAAAGACTGTGATCAAATCAATGATTTCGCGATCTGCATCTCTTGTTAACAGAAAAATATCATCTTGGAGCTCTAACATTTGCTTGTAAATCCAAATACATGAACTTCCATGCCGTTTTGAGCCAGCTTCTCTCCATGAAGCACAATCATTCTCTTCAAATGTATTTCTTCTCAGCCACGTCAAGCCAGAGCTCGGCCGAATTTTGCAAAACAATCACATTTCATGGAATTGTTTTATCCTAAATTGTTTCACTAAAGCGGCGACACCACGAGTTAAATATCCTGTAGACGACAAACGGAGTTTTTCTTCGGTAATGCAAGAGCAGCGCAAAATGCGGTGAATGTTTTAAACAAACTCCTCACTGTCGACATTTAGCGCCAAAACTAGTTTTCGCGGGAATAAATTTTACCCAGCTGCAGATTCATTGACGCCTACTAAAGCCGATCGGAAACCAAAGAACACTTTTCACCTGTAAAAGGGCTATTAAAAACAACAAATGGGAAAACTTCGTAAACTTATACGTAAACTATAAAGCACCATTCAAATACGCCAATGATCGGCATGGGCTTACCTTTTTTTTAATCAAATATTATTTGGCTCACCTCATTAATATGCGTTTTCCGCAATTCCAGCACAAGAAATATCAAGATTAACAGAATGTAAGGTTCTTCCAATATCCTTTTCCAAGTTTTGCAGTGCGCAATTATGGCAGTTCTTCAGTTCTTGGCGTGTAGATATGTAATTAAGGAATTCCGTTGCGACAGGATTTGTCCGTCCAGCTAGAAATCTTAGTTCTTTTCTATTTCTCCTCTGGTAACAAAGCCACACAAAACGGGCAATTCCGTTCTAACGTTTTCCTCTACTGTCTCCACCAACAAACAGAAATCGCACACTCCTCGTGGTCAGATCACTTCGCCGACAGTTTTCTGCGATCAAAAATGACAAACGCGACGGTAAAGTCACGCAACTAAGCGACCGACATTCGCTTCTCAAAATTCTTATCTTAGATCTGCTTCGCTCGTGATGGTTATCCATCATTGTAGCACATTTCTATCCATTGTAAAATAAGAACCTCTTTACAGTTTGCACAATGGAAGGGACGCTTACATTTCGCGCCTAAAACTGCGAAACGTTGTCATTTTCCAGTGAATGAAGTGGCCAATCACATGGTCTTTCAAAATTGTTTTTGACAGCAATGCGAAGCCGATACGTCAATCAACGACTAATAAGCGTACATCTACCCTGGGCTCTTTGTACTCCTCTGATACTAGCCGATCTAAACATTTAATACTACGGTAAGAATTTACGATTAATAAGCGTACATGGAATCAGTACTCCATGTACAAGCTGATATTACCATTTACTGCTCTGATAGGAATGTAAACGGATTAAATAAGTGTACATACACTCAGCGCTCTTGTACAAGCTGATCCAAGCATTTACTGCTCTGATAGGAATGTACGATAAATAAGAATACATGCACCCAGCGCTCTTTGTACAAGCTAATCCAAAAATTTACTGCTCTGATAGCAATGTACGCTAAATAAGCATACATGCACTCAGCGCTCTTTGTACAAGTTGATCAAAGCATTTACTGCTCTGATAGCAATGTACGATAAATAAGCGTACATGCACTCAGCGCTCTTCATAGAAGGTGATCCAAGCCTTACTGCTCTGATAGGAATGTACGAAAAATAAGCGTACGTGCACTCAGTGCTCTTCATAGAAACTGATCCAAGCCTTACTGCTCTGATAGCAATGTACGAAAAATAAGCGTACATGCACTCAGTGCTCTTCATAGAAACTGATCCAAGCCTTACTGCTCTGATAGCAATGTACGATAAATAAGCGTACATGCACTCAGCGCTCTTTGTACAAGCTGATCCAAGCATTTACTGCTCTGATAGCAATGTACGATAAATAAGCATACATGCACTCAGCGCTCTTTGTACAAGTTGATCAAAGCATTTACTGCTCTGATGGCAATGTACGATAAATAAGCGTACATGCAATCAGCGCTCTTCATAGAAGGTGATCCAAGCCTTACTGCTCTGATAGCAATGTACGAAAAATAAGCGTACATGCACTCAGTGCTCTTCATAGAAACTGATCCAAGCTTAAACTGCTCTGATAGCAATGTACGATAAATAAGTGTACATGCACTCAGCGCTCTTTGTACAAGCTGATCAAAGCATTTACTGCTCTGATAGCAATGTACGAAAAATAAGCGTACATGCACTCAGTGCTCTTCATAGAAACTGATCCAAGCCTAAACTGCTCTGATAGCAATGTACGATAAATAAGTGTACATGCACTCAGCGCTCTTTGTACAAGTTGATCAAAGCATTTACTGCTCTGATAGCAATGTACGATAAATAAGCGTACATGCACTCAGCGCTCTTTGTACAAGCTGATCTAAGCATTTACTGCTCTGATAGCAATGTACGATAAATAAGCGTACATGCACTCAGCGCTCTTTGTACGAGCTGATCTAAGCATTTACTGCTCAGATAGCAATGTACGATAAATAAGCGTACATGCACTCAGCGCTCTTTGTACAAGTTGATCAAAGCATTTACTGCTCTGATAGCAATGTACGATAAATAAGCGTACATGCAATCAGCGCTCTTCATAGAAGGTGATCCAAGCCTTACTGCTCTGATAGCAATGTACGAAAAATAAGCGTACATGCACTCAGTGCTCTTCATAGAAACTGATCCAAGCCTAAACTGCTCTGATAGCAATGTATGATAAATAAGTGTACATGCACTCAGCGCTCTTTGTACGAGCTGATCTAAGCATTTACTGCTCTGATAGCAATGTACGATAAATAAGCGTACATGCACTCAGCGCTCTTTGTACAAGCTGATCTAAGCATTTACTGCTCTGATAGCAACGTACGATAAATAAGCGTACATGCACTCAGCGCTCTTTGTACGAGTTGATCTAAGCATTTACTGCTCAGATAGCAATGTACGATAAATAAGCGTACATGCACTCAGCGCTCTTTGTACAAGCTGATCCAAGCATTTACTGCTCTGATAGCAATGTACGATAAATAAGCGTACATGCACTCAGCGCTCTTTGTACAAGCTGATCAAAGCATTTACTGCTCTGATAGCAATGTACGATAAATAAGCGTACATGCACTCAGCGCTCTTTGTACAAGCTGATCCAATCCTTAACTGCTCTGATAGCAATGTACGATAAATAAGCATACATGCACTCAGCGCTCTTTGTACAAGCTGATCAAAGCATTTACTGCTCTGATAGCAATGTACGATAAATAAGCGTACATGCACTGAGCGCTCTTTGTACAAGCTGATCCAAGCATTTACTGCTCTGATAGCAATGTACGATAAATAAGCGTACATGCACTCAGCGCTCTTTGTACGAGCTGATCTAAGCATTTACTGCTCTGATAGCAATGTACGATAAATAAGCGTACATGCACTCAGCGCTCTTTGTACAAGCTGATCTAAGCATTTACTGCTCTGATAGCAATGTACGATAAATAAGCGTACATGCACTCAGCGCTCTTTGTACAAGCTGATCTAAGCATTTACTGCTCTGATAGCAATGTACGATAAATAAGCGTACATGCACTCAGCGCTCTTTGTACAAGCTGATCCAAGCCTTACTGCTCAGATAGCAATGTACGATAAATAAGCGTACATGCACTCAGCGCTCATCATAGAAACTGATCCAAGCCTTACTGCTCAGATAGCAATGTACGATAAATAAGTGTACATGCACTCAGCGCTCTTTGTACAAGCTGATCCAATCCTTAACTGCTCTGATAGCAATGTACGATAAATAAGCATACATGCACTCAGCGCTCTTTGTACAAGCTGATCAAAGCATTTACTGCTCTGATAGCAATGTACGATAAATAAGCGTACATGCACTGAGCGCTCTTTGTACAAGCTGATCCAAGCATTTACTGCTCTGATAGCAATGTATGATAAATAAGCATACATGCACTCAGCGCTCTTTGTACAAGCTGATCTAAGCATTTACTGCTCTGATAGCAATGTACGATAAATAAGCGTACATGCACTCAGTGCTCTTCGTAGAAACTGATCCAAGCCTTACTGCTCTGATAGCAGTGTACGATAAATAAGCGTACATGCACTCAGCGCTCATCATACAAGCTGATCCAAGCCTTACTGCTCTGATAGCAATGTACGATAAATAAGCGTACATGCACTCAGCGCTCTTCATAGAAACTGATCCAAGCCTTACTGCTCTGATAGCAATGTACGATAAATAAGCGTACATGCACTCAGCGCTCATCATAGAAGCAGATCCAAGCCTTACTGCTTTGATAGGAGTGTACGATAAATAAGCGTACATGCACTCAGCGATCTTTTTACAAGATGATCTAAGCATTTATTCCTCTGATAGGAATGTACGAGTAATAAGCGTACATGCACTCAGAGCTCATCATAGAAGCTGATCCAAGCCTTACTGCTTTGATAGGCGTGTACGATAAATAAGCGTACATGCACTCAGCGCTCTTTTTACAAGCTGATCTAAGCATTTATTCCTCTGATAGGAATTTACGAGTAATAAGCGTACATGCACTTAGCGCTCTTCATGCAAGCTGATCCAAGTATTTACTGCTCTGATAGGAATGTACGATAAATAAGCGTACATGCACTCAGGGCTCTTCGTACAAGCTGATCCAAGCATTACTGCTCTGATAGCAATGTACGATAAATAAGCGTACATACACTCAACCCTCTTGTACAAGCTGATGCAAGCCTTTACTGCTCTGATAAGAATGTACGATAAAGAAGCATACATGCACTAAGCGCTCTTCATAGAAGCTGATCCAAGCCTTACTGCTTTGATAGCAATGTACAAAAAATAAGCGTACATGCACTCAGTGCTCTACATAGAAACTGATCCAAGCCTTAACTGCTCTGATAGCAATGTACGATAAATAAGCGTACATGCACTCAGTGCTCTTCATAGAAACTGATCCAAGCCTTAACTGCTCTGATAGCAATGTACGATAAATAAGCGTAAGTGCACTCATTGCTCTTCATAGAAACTGATCCAAGCCTTACTGCTCAGATAGCAATGTACGATAAATAAGCGTACATGCACTCAGGGCTCTTCGTACAAGCTGATGCAAGCATTTACTGCTCTGATAGCAATGTACGATAAATAAACGTACATGCACTCAGTGCTCTTCATAGAAACTGATCCAAGCCTTAACTGCTCTGATAGCAATGTACGAAAAATAAGCGTACATGCACTCAGTGCTCTTCATAGAAACTGATCCAAGCATTTGCTGCTCTGATAGCAATGTACGATAAATAAGCGTACATGCACTCAGTGTTTTTCATAGAAACTGATCCAAGCCTTAACTGCTCTGATAGCAATGTACGATAAATAGGCGTACATGCACTCAGCGCTCTTTGTAGAAGCTGATCCAAGCATGTACTGCTCTGATAGCAATTTACGATAAATTAGCGTACATGCACTCAGCGCTCTTCTTAGAAGCTGATCCAAGCCTTACTGCTTTGATAGCAATGTACGATAAATAAGCGTACATGAACTTAGCGCTCTTTGTAGAAGCTGATCCAAGCATGTACTGCTCTGATAGCAATTTACGATAAATAAGCGTACATGCACTCAGCGCTCTTTGTACAAGCTGATCCAAGCATTTACTGCTCTGATAGCAATTTACGCTAAATAAGCATACATGCACTCAGCGCTAAGTGCATGTACGCTTATTTCTCGTACATTGCTATCAGAGCAGTAAATGCTTGGATCAGCTTGTTTGAAGAGGGCTGAGTGCATGTACGCTTATTTATCCTACATTGCTATCAGAGCAGTTAAGGCTTGGATCAGCTTGTACAAAGAGCGCTTATTTATCGTACATTCCTATCAGAGCAGTAAATACTTGGATCAGCTTGTATGAAGAGCGCTAAGTGCTTGTACGCTTATTTATCGTAAATTCCTATCAGAGCAGTAAATGCTTAGATCAGCTTGTAAAAAGCGCGCTGAGTGTATGTACACTTATTTATCGTACATTGCTATCAGAGCAGTTAAGGCTTGGATCAGCTTCTATGAAGAGCGCTGAGAGCATGTACGCTTATTTATCGTACATTGCTATCAGAGCAGTAAATGCTTGGATCAGCTTGTACAAAGAGCGCTGAGAGCATGTACGCTTATTTATCGTACATTGCTATCTGAGCAGTAAGGCTTGGATCAGTTTCTATGAAGAGCACTGAGTGCATGTACACTTATTTTTGGTACATTCCTATCAGAGCAGTAAGGCTTGGATCACCTTCTATGAAGAGCGCTGATTGCATGTACGCTTATTTATCGTACATTGCTATCAGAGCAGTAATGCTTGGATCAGCTTGTACGAAGAGCGCTGAGTGCATGTACGCTTCTTTATCGTACATTCCTATCAGAGCAGTAAATGCTTAGATCAGCTTGTAAAAAGAGCCGTGAGTGCATGTACGCTTATTTATCGTACATTTCTATCAGAGCAGTTAAGGCTTGGATCAGCTTGTAAAAAGAGCGCTTAGTGCATGTACACTTATTTATCGTACATTGCTATCAGAGCAGTTAAGGCTTGGATCAGCTTCTATGAAGAGCGCTGAGAGCATGTACGCTTATTTATCGTACATTGCTATCAGAGCAGTAAATGCTTGGATCAGCTTGTAGAAAGAGCGCTGAGAGCATGTACGCTTATTTATCGTACATTGCTATCAGAGCAGTAAGGCTTGGATCAGTTTCTATGAAGAGCACTGAGTGCATGTACGCTTATTTTTCGTACATTCCTATCAAAGCAGTAAGGCTTGGATCACCTTCTATGAAGAGCGCTGATTGCATGTACCCTTATTTATCGTACATTGCTATCAGAGCAGTAATGCTTGGATCAGCTTGTACGAAGAGCGCCGAGTGCATGTACGCTTCTTAATCGTACATTCCTATCAGAGCAGTAAATGCTTAGATCAGCTTGTAAAAACAGCCGTGAGTGCATGTACGCTTATTTATCGTACATTTCTATCAGAGCAGTTAAGGCTTGGATCAGCTTGTAAAAAGAGCGCTGAGTGCATGTACACTTAGTTATCGTACATTGCTATCAGAGCAGTTAAGGCTTGGATCAGCTTCTATGAAGAGCGCTGAGAGCATGTACGCTTATTTATCGTACATTGCTATCAGAGCAGTAAATGCTTGGTTCAGCTTGTACAAAGAGCGCTGAATGCATGTACGCTTATTTATCGTACATTGCTATCTGAGCAGTAAGGCTTGGATCAGTTTCTATGAAGAGCACTGAGTGCATGTACGCTTATTTTTGGTACATTCCTATCAGAGCAGTAAGGCTTGGATCACCTTCTATGAAGAGCGCTGATTGCATGTACGCTTATTTATCGTACATTGCTATCAGATCAGTAATGCTTGGATCAGCTTGTACGAAGAGCGCTGAGTGCATGTACGCTTCTTTATCGTACATTCCTATCAGAGCAGTAAATGCTTAGATCAGCTTGTAAAAAGAGCCGTGAGTGCATGTATGCTTATTTATCGTACATTTCTATCAGAGCAATTAAGGCTTGGATCAGCTTGTAAAAAGAGCGCTTAGTGCATGTACACTTATTTATCGTACATTGCTATCAGAGCAGTTAAGGCTTGGATCAGCTTCTATGAAGAGCGCTGAGAGCATGTACGCTTATTTATCGTACATTGCTATCAGAGCAGTAAATGCTTGGATCAGCTTGTACAAAGAGCGCTGAGTGCATGTACGCTTATTTATCGTACACTGCTATCTGAGCAGTAAGGCTTGGATCAGTTTCTATGAAGAGCACTGAGTGCATGTACGCTTATTTTTCGTACATTGCTATCAGAGTAGTAAGGCTTGGATCACCTTCTATGAAGAGCGCTGATTGCATGTACGCTTATTTATCGTACATTGCTATCAGAGCAGTAATGCTTGGATCAGCTTGTACGAAGAGCGCTGAGTGCAAGTACGCTTCTTTATCGTACATTCCTATCAGAGCAGTAAATACTTGGATCAGCTTGTATGAATAGCGCTAAGTGCATTTTCGCTTATTACTCGTAAATTCCTATCAGAGCAGTAAATGCTTAGATCAGCTTGTAAAAAGAGCGCTGAGTGCATGTACGCTTATTTATCGTACACTGCTATCAAAGCAGTAAGGCTTGGATCAGCTTCTATGATGAGCGCTGAGTGCATGTACGCTTATTTATCGTACATTGCTATCAGAGCAGTAAGGCTTGGATCAGTTTCTATGAGGAGCGTGAGTGCATGTACGCTTATTTTTCGTACATTGCTATCAGAGCAGTAAAAGCTTGGATCAGCTTGTACAAAGAGCGCTGAGTACATGTACGCTTATTTATCGTACATTGCTATCAGAGCAGTAAATGCTTGGATCAGCTTGTACGAAGAGCGCTGAGTGCATGTACGCTTATTGATCGTACATTGCTATCAGAGCAGTAATGCTTGGATCAGCTTGTACGAAGAGCGCTGAGTGCATGTACGCTTCTTTATCGTACATTCCTATCAGAGCAGTAAATACTTGGATCAGCTTGTACGAAGAGCGCTAAATGCATTTACGCTTATTACTCGTAAATTCCTATCAGAGCAGTAAATGCTTAGATCAGCTTGTAAAAAGAGCGCTGAGTGCATGTACGCTTATTTATCGTACACTGCTATCAAAGCAGTAAGGCTTGGATCAGCTTCTCTGATGAGCGCTGAGTGCATGTACGCTTATTTATCTTACATTGCTATCAGAGCAGTAAGGCTTGGATCAGTTTCTATGAAGAGCACTGAGTGCACGTACGCTTATTTATCGTACATTGCTATCAGAGCAGTAAATGCTTGGATCAGCTTGTACGAAGAGCGCTGAGTGCATGTACGCTTATTTATCGTACATTGCTATCAGAGCAGTAAGGCTTGGATCAGTTTCTATGAAGAGCACTGAGTGCACGTACGCTTATTTATCGTACATTGCTATCAGAGCAGTAAATGCTTGGATCAGCTTGTACGAAGAGCGCTGAGTGCATGTACGCTTATTTATCGTACATTGCTATCAGAGCAGTAAGGCTTGGATCAGTTTCTATGAAGAGCACTGAGTGCATGTACGCTTATTTTTCGTACATTGCTATCAGAGCAGTAAAAGCTTGGATCAGCTTGTACAAAGAGCGCTGAGTACATGTACGCTTATTTATCGTACATTGCTATCAGAGCAGTAAATGCTTGGATCAGCTTGTACGAAGAGCGCTGAGTGCATGTACGCTTATTGATCGTACATTGCTATCAGAGCAGTAATGCTTGGATCAGCTTGTACGAAGAGCGCTGAGTGCATGTACGCTTCTTTATCGTACATTCCTATCAGAGCAGTAAATACTTGGATCAGCTTGTACGAAGAGCGCTAAATGCATTTACGCTTATTACTCGTAAATTCCTATCAGAGCAGTAAATGCTTAGATCAGCTTGTAAAAAGAGCGCTGAGTGCATGTACGCTTATTTATCGTACACTGCTATCAAAGCAGTAAGGCTTGGATCAGCTTCTCTGATGAGCGCTGAGTGCATGTACGCTTATTTATCTTACATTGCTATCAGAGCAGTAAGGCTTGGATCAGTTTCTATGAAGAGCACTGAGTGCACGTACGCTTATTTATCGTACATTGCGATCAGAGCAGTAAATGCTTGGATCAGCTTGTACGAAGAGCGCTGAGTGCATGTACGCTTATTTATCATACATTGCTATCAGAGCAGTAAGGCTTGGATCAGTTTCTATGAAGAGCGTGAGTTCATGTACGCTTTTTTTTCGTACATTGCTATCAGAGCAGTAAGGCTTGGATCAGTTTCTATGAAGAGCACTGAGTGCACGTACGCTTATTTTTCGTACATTCCTATCAGAGCAGTAAGGCTTGGATCACCTTCTATGAAGAGCGCTGAGTGCATGTACGCTTATTTATCGTACATTGCTATCAGAGCAGTAAATGCGTTGATCAACTTGTACAAAGAGCGCTGAGTGCATGTATGCTTATTTATCGTACATTGCTGTCAGAGCAGTAAATTTTTGGATTAGCTTGTACAAAGAGCGCTGGGTGCATGTACGCTTATTTATCGTACATTCCTATCAGAGCAGTAAATGCTTGGATCAGCTTGTACAAGAGCGCTGAGTGTATGTACACTTATTTAATCCGCCTACATTCCTATCAGAGCAGTAAATGGTAATATCGGCTTGTACATGGAGTACTGATTTCATGTACGCTTATTAATCGTAAATTCTTACCATAGTATTAAATGTTTAGATCGGCTAGTATCAGAGGAGTACAAAGAGCCCAGGGTAGATGTACGCTTATTAGTCATTGATTGACGTATCGGCTTCGCATTGCTGTCAAAAACAATTTTGAAAGACCATGTGATTGGCCACTTCATTCACTGGAAAATGACAACGTTTCGCGGTTTTAGGCGCGAAATGTAAGCGTCCCTTCCATTGTGCAAACTGTAAAGAGGTTCTTATTTTACAATGGATAGAAATGTGCTACAATGATGGATAACCATCACGATCGAAGCAGATCTAAGATAAGAATTTCGAGAAGCGAATGTCGGTCGCTTAGTTGCGTGACTTTACCGTCGCGTTTGTCATTTTTGATCACAGAAAACTGTCGGCGAAGTGATCTGACCACGAGGAGTGTGCGATTTCTGTTTGTTGGTGGAGACAGTAGAGGAAAACTTTAGAACGGAATTGCCCATTTTGTGTGGCTTTGTTACCAGAGGAGAAATAGAAAAGAACCTAAGATTTCTAGCTGGACTGACAAATCCTGCCGCAACGGAATTCCTTAATTACAAATCTACACGCCAAGAACTGAAGAACTGCCATAATTGCGCACTGCAAAACTTGGAAAAGGATATTGGAAGAACCTTACATTCTGTTAATCTTGATATTTCTTGTGCTGGAATTGCGGAAAACGCATATTAATGAGGTGAGCCAAATAATATTTGATTAAAAAAAAGGTAAGCCCATGCCGATCATTGGCGTATTTGAATGGTGCTTTATAGTTTACGTATAAGTTTACGAAGTTTTCCCATTTGTTGTTTTTAATAGCCCTTTTACAGGTGAAAAGTGTTCTTTGGTTTCCGATCGGCTTTAGTAGGCGTCAATGAAGCTGCAGCTGGGTAAAATGTATTCCCGCGAAAACTAGTTTTGGCGCTAAATGTCGACAGCGAGGACTGAGGAGTTTCGCATTTTGCGTTGCTCTTGCATTACCGAAGAAAAACTCCGTTTGTCGTCTACAGGATATTTAACTCGTGGTGTCGCCGCTTTAGTGGAACAATTTAGGATAAAACAATTCCATGAAATGTGAATGTTAGAGCTCCAAGATGATATTTTTCTGTTAACAAGAGATGCAGATCACGAAATCATTGATTTGATCACAGTCTTTGTTGTTTCATTTCGCTTCGTCCTGCTTGAAATAAAATGGACCTTGGATAAGCCATTTCCCTGATATCAGTCAGAATACTTCTGCTTTGGCTGGTTCAATTCAATGGTTCTGTTTGATTTGCTGAACATGAAAAAGGTCGGCTTTCAGATTTTCGCCGTCACGTAGTCACGAAACACTACCTTTGCACCACGCTAAAATTTTAAGCGATTGAGACGGACAAAATTAAACAAACTGCCTTCGGTGCGATACAAAGATTTGTACGTACATGTACGTTTAATAGTCTTAGAATATCTTCACGTACGGATATTATACGTACCACTATACGTTTATTTTGCGTAAGTTGCACACTTTCGTTTAGCTCGAGGTCGAATCACGGTATAAACATCCCACATTCAGCCTGCACTGTTCTTGACTTTCTACTTCCGAAAGAGTTTCCGAATCCATGTAAGGTGTTTTCCGAATACATAAAAATAATTAATTCTATCAGTTCACGTTAACTAGATTTTAAACCAAACAAGAAGTTGCTATAGCAACTTAAAACCGCGCTTATATTTTTGGCTAATAAACAGCTTTCTTTCTCAAAAGTCAGGGCGAAATTTAATCTGTTTGCACTATGAGTAAAGGAATACCAAAGTAATCACGTTAGTCACACAATCCGAAGTTTACGGTGTCCCCGGTTATCTTTAGCTTGGGGGTTTTTCCCTTCTAATGGCGTAACCCCTGCACGTTCGGACATGCTCAATTGTTTACTTAAGCAAATATTTCATTTCCTTTCAAATCCTTGAACTTACTTCGATGAAATAGCCAAAGAATTCACTTCGATTGCCTAAACCCACAAGAAATACTCGCAGAAGAGGAAACAAATTAAATTAATGACCGTCGCTTCTGCCGACATAAACATGCAAATAAAACACAATGTTATTTGTCACCTAACGAAAGTGAAACCTGCAACATCAGCACATTCCATGGCTGACGTAATACCTTTTCAGTGTATTCAACATTCGCTTTGAATCGAACGCTTCGATAAAACCAAAAGAAAATATACTTTATACACAATAAAGAAAACAATATCCACAACATTTTCCGTACATTAATGTTTCAACAGCTTTTGGCGAATAAACATCATAGGTTGCGTGATTCAGTCCCGATCACGATTTGGCCGAGTGGAGGTTTGCGTCTGGTCACCGACAAAAAAAAAAACAAGAAGTTGCTATAGCAACTTAAAACCGCGCTTATATTTTTTTGCTAATGCACAGCTTTCTTCCTCAAAAGTCAGGGCGAAATTTAATGTTCACGGCTATATTTAGAAGGGCGGTGTACGGCGGTAATTTCCCTACCAATGATGTAATCCTTGCAAGTGCTTACCTTGGGGGTTTTCCCTTCTAATGACGTAACCCCTGCACGTTCGGACACACTCAATTGTTTACTTTAGCAAATATTTCATTTCCTTTCAAATCTTTGAACTCACTTCGATGAAATAGCCAAAGAATTCACTTCGATTGCCTAAACCCACAAGAAATACTCGCAGAAGAGGAAACAAATTAAATTAAGGGCCGTCGCTTCTGCAGACATAAACATGCAAATGAAACACAATGTTATTTGTCACATAACGAAAGTGAAACCTGCAACATCAGCGCATTCCATGGCTGACGTAATACCTTTTTCAGTGTATTCAACATTCGCTTTGAATCGAACGCTTCAATAAGACCAAAAAAAATATGATGTATACACAATAAAGAAAACAATATCCGCAACATTTTCCGTACATTCATGTTTCAACAGCTTTTGGCGAATAAACATCACAGGTTGCGTGATTCAGTCCCAAGCACGATTTGGCCGAGTGGAGGTTTGCGTCTGGTCACCGACAAAAAAAAAAAACAAGAAGTTGCTATAGCAACTTAAAACCGCGCTTATATTTTTGGCTAATTAACAGCTTTCTTTCTCAAAAGCCACGGTTAAATTTAATCTGTTTGCATTATGAGTAAAGGACTAGCAAAGTAGTCACGTTAGTCACACAATCCGAGGGTTACGTTGTCCCCGGATAGCTTCAGTTAGCTTGGGGTTTTTTCCCTTCTAATGACGTAACCCCTGCACGTTCGGGCACGCTTAATTGTTTACTTAAGCAAATATTTTATTTCCTTTCAAATATTTGAACTCACTTCAAGGAAATAGCCAAAGAATTCACTTCGATTGCCTAAACCCACAAGAAATACTCGCAGAAGAGGACACAAATTAAATTAATGACCGTCGCTTCTGCCGACATAAACATGCAAAGGAACACAATGTTATTTGTCACGTAACGAAAGTGAAACCTGCAACATCAGCGCATTCCATGGCTGACGTAATACCTTTTTCAGTGTATTCAACATTCGCTTTGAATCGAACGCTTCGATAAAACCAAAAGAAAAGATACTTTATACACAATAAAGAAAACAATATCCGCCACATTTTCGGTACATTAATGTTTCAACAGCTTTTGGCGAATAAACATCACAGGTTGCGTGTTTCAGTCCCGATCACGATTTGGCCGAGTGGAGGTTTGCGTCTGGTCACCGACATAAAAAAAAATAATAACAAGAAGTTGCTATACCAACTTAAAACCGCGCTTATATTTTTGGCTCATTAACAGCTTTCTTTCTTAAAAGTCACCGTTAAATTTAATATGTTTGCATTATGAGTAAAGGACTAGCAAAGTAGTCACGTTAGTCACACAATCCGAAGTTTACGTTGTCCCCGGCTATCTTTAGCTTGGGGGTTTTTCCCTTCTAATGACGTAACCCCTGCACGTTCGGGCACGCTCAATTGTTTACTTAAGCAAATATTTCATTTCCTTTCAAATATTTGAACTCACTTCAAGAAAATAGCCAAAGAATTCACTTCGATTGCCTAAACCCACAAGAAATACTCGCAGAAGAGGAAGCAAATTAAATTAATGACCGTCGCTTCTGCCGACATAAACATGCAAATGAAACACAATGTTATTTGTCACGTAACGAAAGTGAAACCTGCAACATCAGCGCATTCCATGGCTGACGTAATACCTTTTTCAGTGTATTCAACATTCGCTTTGAATCGAACGCTTCGATAAAACCAAAAGAAAATATACTTTATACAAAATAAAGAAAGCAATATCCGCAACATTTTCCGTACATTCATGTTTCAACAGCTTTTGGCGAATAAACATCACAGGTTGCGTGATTCAGTCCCGATCACGATTTGGCCGAGTGGAGGTTTGCGTCTGGTTACCGACAAAAAAAATAACAAGAAGTTGCTATAGCAACTTAAAACCGCGCTTATATTTTTGGCTAATTAACAGCTTTCTTTCTCAAAAGTCACGGTTAAATTTAATCTGTTTGCATTATGAGTAAAGGACTAGCAAAGTAGTCACATTAGTCACACGTTTACGTTGTGCCCGGCTATCTTTAGCTTAGGGGTTTTTCCCTTCTAATGACTAGCCCCTGCACGTTCGGGCACGCTCAATTGTTTACCTAAGCAAATAATTCATTTCCTTTCAAATATTTGAACTCACTTCAAGGAAATAGCCAAAGAATTCACTTCGATTGCCTAAACCCACAAGAAATACTCGCAGAAGAGGAAACAAATTAAATTAATGACCGTCGCTTCTGCCGACATAAACATGCAAATAAAACAATGTTATTTGCCACGTAGCGAAAGTGAAACCTGCAACATCAGCGCATTCCATGGCTGACGTAATACCTTTTTTCAGTGTTTTCAACATTCACTTTGAATCGAACGCTTCGATAAAACCAAAAGAAAATATACTTTATACACAATAAAGAAAACAATATCCGCAACATTTTCCGTACATTCATGTTTCAACAGCTTTTGGCGAATAAACATCACAGGTTGCGTGATTCAGTCCCGATCACGATTTGGCCGAGTGGAGGTTTGCGTCTAGTCACCGACAAAAAAAAAAAAAAAAATAAATCCCGTGTAAAACAAGAACCGCGCTCGGCCCATGGCCGCGCGGTTAATAAAGCGTTTCGCTAAATCTTCTTTCGGACTTCAGTCGACTTAAATTTGCATAATTTTGTTGATAACACGCCGTGTTTTATCATCTTCTCTTTTTGAGAAAGAAAACGTTCTTTATCAATGAATTGCCTGTTTATTGCTAAGGAAATAGCCTCAGTAAATATGGCATACCTTTCTTCTTTCATTTTACCGCTGAAAATTGTATTCCATTTTGCTATTTTTATCGTGAATGTTTTGGATAACTGGAGCGACTTTGCCGCTGTTATCGAAGTTGTTGATTTCATTTATTTTGTCTGAAAGCCACAAAACGAACCCAATGAAACCACCGGCGTGCTTGTTCGCTTTTAGTTTTGGAAAGCTATACGAAATGTTTTCCTTGGGTATTTGAAATGAGAAGAAGTCTTTTTTAACGTAAACTCCAAAGAGAAAATTCCTGTAATCTTTTCAATCTGCCGACGAACGCGGGTGTCACGGCGAAGGCCAGAATCATGAATGAATGGCACGGCCGGAGTGGTTGGCTTCGCTTTATTCCATGTTTCGTTACAAATGCGTAAAAGTTAATCGTCCTTTTTCAGTTTTATTTTCCGAAGGCTATGTAGTATTTTTCGCCGTGAGGGGAGCTCTTTTAAAATTCAAACATCGAAGAAACGCGTACTTCGTACGTCTTAGATTAAAATTGCCGTCGAATGACTTCGCATCGATCTCGCGTTCTTGTCGAAATGTTTGAAAATATCGAACTCTTAATGAAAAGATACATCGCACACTCGCTTAAATGATGGTTTTTGATCTTGTCTATTCTAAGAATTGGTTTTTGGCCCTAAAACATCGTTAGTTTGCAAGTTCTAGCCCTCAACACTTTCTAGCGTAATGGCGGCTGAAACTCGGAAATTCTTTGTCGAGAAACTTTGTTACATGTACGTTTATCATCCTGACAACATAGTCACCTACGGATATTATACGTAGAATTCAACGTTTATTACCCGTAAGTTACACGCTCTTCAGTATAATTAACTGATAACACCGCATCATACGTTTAATATACTGAGTTGACACGCGAAGTACGTATAATAAGCGTTAAAGAGCGTACGTTACGGTTATTAATTTGGTGTCCGGAATTATTTTGACAGTCCGGATTCTTTTTGACACCTGTTATGAACAACTGATACTCCTGGGTTCAAGCTATTTACTAACTGGGAAATATAAAAACGTTATTAAATTAAAGACTGGCTTTGACTGATGCTGTTCCTTCTCAGACTGACAGTACCTCCGAGACTGAAGAAGAACTTATCTTGACCCCTGTGCCGAGACACCACAATCACAGCCTCCATGCCAAGGAGTACCACTGTATCTGTGAATGCCCCAGACGACCAGAAAATTCTGGGAGAGTTACCTTGAGATCTAGGTCACTGTCACCTTCTCGCAGACCGAAGTCAGCCACACCTTCTGTTAGACCTCCTTTCAAGGCAGGGAAGGCAGATGAGAGGATCATCTCTCGTCGGCAGTTTTTAAATCCTGGACGATCAAGGTCTAGAAGCAGAGCAATTCCATTGGAGGGGGATCCTGGTAAGAATGACTGTTTTTATGCTTGAGCTGCCAATTAATAAATGCATCTCTTAATTTTTTATTTATAGGTTACACGTTCGTCATAAATACAAACATTTAGTAAGTTACGTTCCATTCTATCTGGTCTTTTAAGCATCTCAACTAAAACAGGATGAACTATCAGAGGCGCAAAGTCCTCAGTTCATTATTGAAGGCAAACAAAAGTAGATAGTTGATCTTGGCCAGTTATCCATCTTATGCATAACCATGCTGACACACAATTCCTCTGAACCCTGTCGCATTGTCTTAATGTGGGCAGAGAGATTATCCATCTTAGCTAAGTTCATTTCTCTGAGTTTGTGGTTTGTGGTTCAGGTGGTTCATCTTGATTCATCACACGTATTGTCTGCATTGAGATGCATAACCTGAAGTCATATTAAGAAATGAATTAACAGGCTTGAAATATCTGAAACAGTTAAAAATTGATGATTGTGTTGATTGATTTGTGATTGATCTTAAACTGGGAAGCAAAGTTGCACATGAGCAAATTGGTCTAGTTTCAGGCTAACATGCTCATAAATGAGTAGTTATTAAAGAACTGAGTATCAAAAAATTTCCCTTGTTTATAGCACCATGTCCAGACTGCAGAGTCCCTCACAAGGATTGCGTTGTCTGCCAAGCATACCTAAAAGTCTACGGCAAAGACTTTCTGAAGTATCGGTTTGGTCGTGTACCACACAGGAGAACTACCTCAACCCCGGCTTATACCTCCTTCGCATCTGAACCACCGAGGGTGCGAGCTCGTCTTCCTGATGATGATCTTCTGAACGAATCAAGGGCTTATAGTGAGCCTCTACCAAGAAGTAGGAGAATATTTCCACGGGACTCCAGTGGATATGGCTCTTATCTCGCACCTTCTAGCCAAGAGATTCATGACCGGGTGGAGAGATTAGTGAGAAGGCATTCTCCAGTTCCTGTGAGTAAAGAACTGTCTTGTTATTGGATAAAAATTTGAAAAAGAAAAAAATCATTTGATTACTTGTTAATAACACGCTTGAAAATATAGACTATTATTATTTTACAGTCTCAAGCTTTTATACTTAAGCAATGGATGGGCAATACCCTTGGTCTCTTTCAAATATACAAAACTTTCTGATGATGTTGAAAAATCTTTGGAAGTCTTTCAGTGACCTTCATGAATCTTCAGTAATTTTGGATCTGGAAAAAAAATTCTTGGAAATCTGTGTGATCTTCAGGAGATTTTGGGTGAACTTCAGCCATCTTCAAAAAAGCTTGGATGACCATCAGCAGTCTTTGAGTTTGCTTGTACTAACTTTGTAAATCTTCGTTGTGATCTGCAATCTTGTTCCAGGAAACCTGCAATGATCCTTTTTTAGCCAATAAGCATTCAGTATTCTTTTCAAGTGTATTGTAAATGTAAAAACTTCAAATAACCATTAAATTATATAATATATTGTAAGCTACTGTTTAGCCTGCGAATACAGCTGCCTCACGTTTGACACATAGCTGCGATAGTGAATGAGAAGCAGCTGTATTCGCAGGCTAGCTACACCCTGCGAGCAGAGCCTCTTTTAACTTCCCTGCGGCTGAGAATTGGGAAGAATAAGAGGCTCTGCATAAATCGTGTCATCTCTTTGAAGTCGCCGCAGCCCCAAAGTTTGGGCTGGTCAGTCCGGATAAAACCGGTTTTTTTGCAGCGCGAGCATTATTTTTTAGGAAAAACCGACGGTCAAAACCGAGCCCACAGCACGAAGACTGAAGCAACCTTTGCATAATCTCATAGTTGGTCATGTTAAATAGGTCATGAACTACTTTCCTACACAGGGAAAGACCAGTGACACAATCTTGAGATACAATTGGGGGAGAAAAAAGTCACAACTAATGTTCAAATCCTCAACTAAATAAACTCGGCTGTCAACGGTACTGAATAGCGCGCACTGTGTTTGACGCATGCAAGCTAGTGAATGTACGCGGCAGATTTACGAAGTATTTTTACACATCTTTTTGCTCACAGACATTTGGTTATTGACAAACCCCTGTACTAACAGGCTTGAAAAACAAACTATTTCTGTTGCTAATTTACTCTATGAATGTTCAAAAGAAGAAAGCATTTTGATAGAAGCTTATAAATCCGCTACATTTTTTGGATCCAGGCAAAGCCTCGCGCAAGTTCGCGTAAGTCTCACGTAAGCTTTGCGCATGCTCAACAAAGATTTGACACGATTCTTGCAGAGCCCTTTCTTGTCCAGTTTAGTTTATTAGTGAAAAAGAAAGGGCTCTGCTAACAGGGTGGCTAGCTACTGCTTAAAATTGTTTTTTTTTTTTCCCATATGGATATTATGCATGAATTATACACAGTGCATGCCTAATTTTGGTGGTATCTCTTTCAGACATACAGCTCCCAACAATTTGTAGAACTATCAGATTCTGAAGATGACGACAATGACAGTTTGCTTTCTTTACAAGAACTGAGGTATACACTGTTAATTAAATTCAAACAATGTTTGCTCCACGAGGAGCCTAATGGAATAATGAACTGAATTTAAAAGAAATGTTCTATTTTCTATACAAGGATGAGGTTAAACTTTTGGAGGTATGACAACTGTTAGACAATCAAGTCTAAACCTTGGGGCTTGCAGATTGTTGAATTAGGCACATAATTTTTGGGATTTCTTGTCTTGCACCTATATCTGTAGTATATGTAGTGTATAATGAACTAATATGACCTATTATTATATGGCTACAATAGTACGCGCACTCTGATTGGCTGATGAGCGGGCAAGATTTTCTTGTAATGACCGGGCATTATGAAAATTTTTCTTGCCTTAGCTTTTTATAACTTTTTAAGGGTCAAACACTTGTAAACACAGGTCAGTTTGTTTTGTGAAAATTAAAGTGGTTAAATTTGCCCTAGATCTTGGCGTAATGAAGACAAAAATTGCCTCATTGTCAAAGAAACCGTTTCTTCTGGTTTGGATCGCATAACCCCGAATGACCTCTTGCGCGCGCAAGCGGATATTGAAAAACGTTTCCCTTTTTTCAGCGCTAAAAAGGCCATATAATAAATAACTTATTAACCTCGTCCATTCGGTCATTACAGGGAAATCTCGGACCTCGGCCTTACATCAAGGCCTCGGTCTGAGATTTCCCTGTAATGACCTTACTCTCGGTTAATAAGTAGTATTTAATGACCTATTACTGCAACGTAGTACAAAGTACCAATTGAAGTATAAGGAAACCGTACCCATAGGTTTTGTTGTGCGCATTAAAAAAGTAACATTACTGGAACTAATGATAACAATTGCACTTGCAAATTTAATGAAACACGGAGAATGACTAATGTCACAGCTAGCAGGGCTGTAGCTAGCAACAGGTGAACCGAGGCACTTGGCTCGGTCAAAGCCTTGAAAAAAAAAATTTTTTTTCATGTTCCTGTAGGTATTTCCAGGCTTACAACCTTTGAAATTTGACCCTGTAGCTTTGGCGCCTGGCAATTGCCTCAGTTATCAGAAAAGTCTAGCTAATTGGGCCTGGCTGTTGAATTTTAACATCTCATTTCAGATCTGAAATAAATGATGCCAGGATGGAATCTTTAGATAGATCATTTGAGGACCCTGAGCACCCCACACTAGGAACTAGACTAGATAGAAGGTATAATAATAATAGTTCTAACACATTTAATAATGCAAAATGCATTAGGACAGTTATTAATAACTAACTTACATTACATTAACATTCATTTGATGAACTAAAAAAAAATGCACAGTTAGTCCATTTATGAACACCAAGTGCACTACATTCATTTGTTGCATGCAGCCTGATCTCGGAATTTTTTGACAAATAGCGATAGCATTTCAGCTGCTGAATGCATGTGAAATGATTATTTGTTCTTAAATGTAGAATGTGTAAAAGCCCCTGTGAAACCCCCTGTCCACCCCATATGTCCATCATGTGGGGACTGTTGATCAGCATTGAATGTACACACATAGATGATGAGGGTTCTGGGACAAAAAAAAACAAGTTATTTAACAAAGCTTTTTTTTATTAAAACTCGGCTCCCATTGCTCGCCTCGTTTTAATAAAAAAAAGCTTTGTTAAATATCTTGTTTTTTTTTCTCCCAGAACCCTCATCATCTATGTGTGTGGTGGTATTTGAGTGAAAATAAGCAAGCATGGAAATAAACAAAGAGCATGGCCCCAAAGCAAGCGGATGTGTCACAAAAAAATTAATTTCCTTTGAAGAAATGCCCGCACTGTATAATATACAAAAAGTGTCTCAGAATTATTTTCCATTTGAACAATTATCTGCAGTTGTATATAGGCGAGATGGGTAGAGGAAGAGACAATGGTCCTGTTGATCAAAGCACTAAAAAACCGAAAGTTATAAAAAACAAAGAAAGGGGAGACAATTGGGTATTATTTAAGCCAAACTCAATAGGAGAAAATACGGAATTGCCAATACTTGTATCAGAAGAACTTCTTGCAGAAATGAAAAAAATGACTCCACAAGAATTAATGAATATTCTTTTGCCGGATAATAAAAACAATGACAGTTCAACATCAGAAAAAAAAAATAACTGCCAACTTACCGATGCAATACAAATATTACCGACAGAATTAAGGGAAAAAATCTGCAAAGAGTATATTAAAATAAAACTCAGGGAGCGAAAAGCTCTCGGCTGGGACGAGATAAACGCTGCAATCAAAGAAGCACCAGTTTGTGAAAAAAATCATCAAATTGTAAAGGTCTTATTTTGTTATAAATATGGTCATAGCATGCGAAATAATCTCTGTAATCTGTGCAAAAGAAATGGAGTAAATCACTATCTCGGCTATCCTATTTATGATGAAAATGATTACGACGAGTGCTTCAAAAAATCTTGCCATAATAGTTGGTGCGGAGCCGTTGCGTGACATTTTTCTCAGAAAGACCGGAAACCAATATTTCTAGTTCCCAGGCCCTTTAGACGAAGCGGGGGTTTCCCTGTTTTAAGGAACAGGTAAGCAAAGGGGGTTGTAAGACAGAAAACACAACAAGAGTGTAAAATGAATTAATTTTATTCAAGTAGATTATAAATTTTATGCAACTACAACATGACGTCACGACACAGCTGTGTCGGTCCACAACAATGGAAACAAGATAGAAGCTGGTGATTTGCATAAGTCCCACGGCGTGGGACACACACCAAATAAAAATTCTAACTTGAAGAAAATTCGGTTACGGCGTAACCCATTTCTGTTGTTATTCTAATTAATGCTTAAAATTCGGTTACGGCGTAACCCATTTCTGTTGTTATTCTAATTTATGCTAAAAATTCGGTTACGGCGTAACCCATTTCTATGTTTTTGAATCAACAGTTCTTCAGCCAGCGTAAATCTTAGCAACTCTTCGAATAGCGATTTAACCCTTTTACTCCCGTTTGAAGCATTCACTAACGCATCTAACAGCTTCCCAAGATCAGTTCGAAAGGATAAAACCGCGTCTTGTTAATTTTTTTGTTCTAACCAAACGACAAGAACTGTCTATACGCTAGAAGATGAAGCAACTGAATAGATTTTAAGTGTGTTGTACTAATAAAGCAACGGGCTTTCACGCTTCGCCAAGCATGTCAATCAAAACACGTGAAACTTGTCTCGAGAACGTTCTATACACGTGTCAATAACACGAGTCAAAACACGTGAAACTTGTCTCGAGAACGTTCTGTACACGAGTCAAAACACGAGACAGGAAAAACTAAATGCATGACGGCGGGCGGGAAACCGCTTCTTCCAAACACTGAACAACTTCGCGTGTTATATCTCTAACTTCTCTAAGACATGCCGGTGTGAAATATTCATTCACAAGAAAAGAAATGAAATGTGTTAGTACGATCATGATTTGAAATATAATTAAAAATCTTCTTTTTTCAAATATTAATTAAAGCACCAGTCAAGTCGTCGCAAAACGTCACGCGTGAAGATAACAGAAATCATTCTTTAATAAAGTGAAAGAGTGTGCGCTTAGACTGATATCTTATTTCGAAACGTCGACCGCGCTGCCCAGAAACTTTTTTTGAAGCCTAATTCTTTCTTCGTGCATGGCCTCTTGTCGTATTTTTTCAATGTCAGGGCTGCTTTGTTTATTTTTTTCCTTGGGAAGTGTTCCTTTCCGAAGAATCTCCTTCTGAATTAGATAGCTCTGTTTTTCATCAAGAATGCTTTGAAACTCAGAATCGCTGATTTTTCCGTCAATGAGTGATTTTGACAGTATGCGGTTGACAGTATCGCATTTTGACATAGCCAGTGTCATGATTTTGCAGTGTTTGATAAGTTTGGGCTCAAGCTTTTTGTAAAAACCGGTTAGCCCAGCAGCTGTTAGCCCAAATAAAGAGGCAACACAACCAATAGGTATTGCCGCAGGAATTCCAATGCCTGTAAAAGCAGCTGCTACTCCACCTGCGGATAGAAAACCACTAATACCGCCAGAAGAAAAGCTAGCATAGTTGATAATGGTTTTAGTTCGTTTATATTTTTTGGCAACAAGCCTATAATGGGAAACTTCATCACTTAAATATTTTAAAACTTCGTTTGCTTTCTGCATACGAAAATTGTTATCTGGTTGAGTTGGAAGAACTGGATAGAGTGACTGTGTTTCTGTTTGTTCATAAGCTGGTGCAGATGGTAATACGTTGGATGCCATGGTTATATTTACAAAATTATTTTCTTGTTTAATTAATTTCAATTAGAAACTGAAGAGGCAAGCCGTTAAAGTCAAATAGATTATTATTTTGGTCCCTGACAGAAATTGTCATATTTGAGATATGCTTATCAGCAGAAACATCGCGTAAGACATGTTGTGGGCTGCTTTGATAAAAAACTTTTTCAAAAGGTTTTCCCTTTATGTCAAAAGTTTGTAAAACAGTAGACGGTTTGCCATTTAACAGATTCTGTTCTTTGTCAAGTAGGTCGCAATGAATGTAATATGTCGTTTCGGAATTCAGCTTTTTTATGAACGTTTTTAATCCCAATGTAAAAGATTTTAAATTAAGTAAATTACCTAAGTAGGAATCAAAAACAATCTTTTTTTGATGTGGATTTGTGATTACAAGCTGGCCAACGATATTATAAATATCTGTTAGCAGTGGGACCTTATATTTGGATAAACTGTGTTTGATTTCACTCGACAACGAATCAAGTGTATAATGGCCAGGCAAAAAAGTAACTTTGAAAGGCTTATCGACATCATCAAACAAAGTAATTCCCCCCTCTTTCTTTAAGTTAAACCACGAATTGTAAAGAGAACAACTTAACAGACGGATATAGCTTGGTTTTTGAATAGGCTGGGGTTCAAAATAGACCGTATGTGGATTTTCTTTTGTAACAACAGTTAGAATAACCATTTTATAATTAGAGAAAAATATTTTGTTTAAATAATGGATAATGAATGGACCGGTGGTGGAGGATGGTTGAATGCTTATTCGAAGAAGCAAAGAACCAAAAGTGCAGCGAAAGCTGATACAGCAAAAGACAAGGCCCCTCAGCCTTCACAGCACAGCAGCGCATCTGCACTTCTAAAATGGATTCAGACACCAGAAGCTAACAGCATTGCCAAAGTAGCAGAACAAAAGGCATGGAAAACTTTTAATGCAAAATACCCGAATGCTGATAAATCAAAGTTTGAGCCACAGACCGATTTCACCAAAGACCACACAGCAACCTCAGAAATTTATTTCAAAGCAGGGCCAGGCAATTTGATAAACGTTTTTGGTTCAGACAGCAAATATTGGAGCCCGGAAATGAAAAGTGCGCTGGGTGTTGGCCAATCATCAGAAGGGTTTCCACAACAGCTTACACCAAGTGGTTTAAAAGGTGACTCTTTGCCGATTCCTGCTGTTGGCTTTCACGATGCCGCCCCGAGTTTGAAAAAAATATTTAATAACCAACTGAATATTTACGTAACACCGGACCAGTATTTCACAACAAAGTTCAGAGAGGTATTTCAAAAAACCAAACTCACCCACCATTCAGGGAAAGAGTCAAAAACATGGCTAGCCGGCCCAAATATGAGATATTGGCCACAGCAGCTGAATTTTGCTGTCTGGTGTGCGACAACGGGCTGTGGTATAAGTCGCGAAATTTTCGATAACAACTATGCTATGCCAGAGAATGTGCGAGCTTTTTACAGGTTCCATATATATTTTACTGTCAGGCGAATATTGTTTCAGATGGGGGGAATACAAAGCATAAGCGCTTTGCCAGGCGACCCAACTTTTGACCAGATTAACAACAAATACGACGTGGCTTCATACAAAAGAATATGCAATGAGTTCGGAGTCGACCCGTCAAGCGATTTTCGTTTTACAAGAGGCGCAAACCACGGCCTGGGAAGTGTTTACATATATGTGTCAAACATTGGACCGTCTAAAGAAGAGGGAGACATTTACCCCGGGGGGTCAAAAAAGTTCTCAGACGAAGGTGGATCAGGCTCAAAAGGTAACTTGATTTATTATATCGAGCCGGATGACGCTGCCTACGGACAGGCAGACTGGTTTTGTCCAAATGTAGCAGAAGGTCTAACGCAGGCGGGTTTGTCGCGAATAAACCAGTCGATAGAGGCGTTCGTTTACTGTGTTTTGGGTTCACAGGTAAACGTTAGAAGTAGCATTCTGGGGTCAGGAGGGCGCGCAAAGGAAGCGCAAAGTGAGTTCCTTGTTTTAGTAGAAGACTCAATAAGGCAACCGGATCTGGCAAAGTCAGTTCAAAGGTACCAACTTGCAGTCGACGAGGCAAAGGTGAGGCTTAACTTTGCTGTGTGTCCAGGTGCATGGCTGATGCCTGCGCGGATGGTGATAAATACAGAAAGTGTAATTGGTTACAACAACCAGCTAAAACAAGCTATACCAGGCATGAAGCTAGGGGTTAACGACGAAGTAAATAAGAGCACAAAAAAATCAGGGCTAAAGCTAATGGCAGGAGGGCCGACAAAGATAAACCCACCAAACAGCCACCCCTCAAACCCAATACACAAGCAAGCAACGCAGCCTGAAAAAAATAGGCCCGAGACTGAAGAACAAACACCTCAGCCTGATGAGCCAGTAAAAGATGTAGGTGGCACTGAAACACACGAAAATAACAAAGCAGCTATTGCTGTTGTCGCGGTAGGTGTTGCGGCTTTGATTTACGCTTTTATGCGTTAACGCCGCTTCTTTATGTATTTTTCTACAAGAAAGGCAACCACAGCCAAAATAATCAGCCAGGTGTGCTCAGCAAGAAAACCGATAGCTTGACCGGCGGCTTTGAAAAGAAAGCTCACAATTGAGCCAATAAGACCTGGCAGAGCTGATGCAATCTTTGAGCCAATATCTTTTAGACCTTTTCCCAACGCTTTACCGGTGGCTCTCAAAGCGTTTGTAATAGCCCCAATGACAGCACCAATTGTGACCCCGGCAGCAAGAACGATAGCCGTAACGGTCACACCATATTTTTTAAATATCTCTTTTACCCGCTCACGAAGTGGAAGCGCTCTTTCTCTTTCATCAATCTGCGTTTGCAAACGAGCAAGCTCCTCTTGTCTTTCCGCTACTCTTCCTTCGGCAGCTTGTTTATCAGAAGGTGATGTGTTTTCATCGTCGATAACAGCCTGATCTTCCTCATTTTGGCGCTGCAGTTCTGCTTCTTGTTCTTTCAGCTCATCTAACGTTCTTGTGTCGTTGAGCCTCGCTTCCATTGTGTTTCTTTCGCTCTCTTTAGCGGCTAGGCTTGCTCTAAGTTGGTTGACCCTGGTTTGTTCTTTGGCTTTGGTTTTAGCTTTTTTCTCAAGAGCCGCCACCTCTGTTTTTGCGTTTTCAAAATCATTTTGAAGATTTTTTTTCAGTTGCTGCAGTCTCCGCAGTTCTGATTCACTTTCAACGTTTGACCCCAGTTGTTCAATACTGGCTTGAGTTCGCTCAATTCTTATTCTAAGATCTTGCACTTCTTGGGCGGCTTTTTCTCTTTCAGAGGCGAGTTTTTCTGCATCTCTGAGTTCTTTTTCAGCTTCTCTTAATCTCTGCCGGTTTTCTCTTATTTCATCATTGTCTTGAGCAATCAGAGATTCAGCTTCTGGACCAAGTGATGTTTTGAACTTGTCTTTAAATTTTTGGAGAAGACCTTTCCCATCTTGTCTGAAAATTTCAGTCTCGCCACCCCTTGTTCCAAATGAAACGATTGTAGTGTCCTTGCCAGGCTTTTTGCTGAAACCGATTGGGCCTAATTTCCCGAAGTCAACTCTTGGAAACTTCCTTTTTATAAAATCTCTTGCTCTTTCAAGAAGTGCTGGTTTGTCATCTTGATGAATAAAGCCACTCAACAAAGGTATATCTTCATCAAATGATGTTTCTGGAAGTCCGCTCAGTTCGTGCAATTCAATTTGTTCACCATAGCGTGTGGATTCTGCTTCAGGAGGAAATAGCGGCTGACTTGTGTCTATCTCAGTATCAACATTAAAATCATATTGATCATCACCATTTTTATTGTCAAGATCCTTGTCAAGTTCTGGTTGTTCTATAGCAAAATCGCCAACTTTTGCCATCGAATATCAACAAAGTTGAAAAGCAGAAACTATGTTTCTATTTAACAAAGTTGATGGAGTTATTTTATATTTACAATTGAAATTTTTTAATTGAATATTTTATATTCTTTGTAATAATGGACGGTGTACAGGAAAACCTTCGGCCAACACGCAGTGAAAAAACTCTTGGCGCGCTAAGAGCGGAGCGCGCGGTAAAACGAATCACTTTCGAGCGCACAGAAGCCAATCCGGGGGAAACGCTTTATGTTTCGGTTCCCAAGCTGAATGAAAACGAGGTCATTGTTCCTGGTTCACTTGCGCTGCGCTTCAACATCGATTTGAGCGGAGGCCATGCCAACAACTTTCTAGTCGACAATGTTGGACGGGCGCTAGTTGACAAACTTGTTGTGAAGTACTCTGGTACCATACTGCAGGACACTGTTGGTTATGACATTTACAAGATATTCGAGGATCTCTTTCTATCACAGGAGGAGCGCGACAACAGGTTGCAAGATGGAATCCAGAGTCAGGGCCTCAACAAAATTCGCTCAAACGCGGGTGACAAGCAGACCACAGGCGTCGATTCGGAAAACAAACTGAACGGGATTTACGGATCAAAATACAGGATACGCCTTGACCACCAGATTTTGAACGACCACGGGACCTTTTATCCGCAGGCTCTATACAACGATCTTGTGTTCGAACTGACACTTGCGTCAGCCGATCCGGTAGTCAGAGGCTCCGATCCAACAAAACTGAAATACAAGCTGACAAACATCCAGCTGGAGTACGAGATGATAAGAAGCAAAACACTGGCAGATGAAGCCCTCAGCGAGTACACAAATGGGAAAGAATTTGCATATGACCACATCCAGCGTGACGAAATTGTTACCTTTAAAAAAGGCAGTGACACAAGGCTGAATCTCAGAGTTAACCCTCAGAGAAGGTCCCTCAAAGGCATCTTGCTACTTTTTGTCGAGCCCCATACTGCTGGTGCAAGGCAGTCAGAAGCATACTTTAACCCAGACCTGACAAAAGTCAGTGTCACAGTAAATGGCTCGCCTAACAGGCTGTACAACAACGGACTTGAAGGAATTGATATTTGGGAAGAGGTCAAACGCTTCTGTCTCAAAGCCGAAAACAAAACACAGCACATGAATGCAACAAAGTTTTATACAGAAAACAAGTTCGGGCTTATGATCGATCTGCGTTCCATGGCTGACCACTCGATGCACGGAAGCGGCACGCGACTTGTAAACACAAAGGATGGAGTACAGCTGGAGCTCGAGAGGAAAGCAAGCGGCTCGGGCAATGTGCACTGTCACATTTACGTAATCAGTGATGCGCAGATGAATATATTAAAAAGGCAATTAGAATCTGTGCAGTACTAGTAGGGGTACCCCCCACGCCCCCTTGGGTGGCTGATGAATATTTTAGAAATGCAATTAGATTCTGTACAGTACTAATAGAATAGCAACAAAGTTTCTTATAGCGGGGTGTGGATAGCAACTCAGTTGCTGATACCCCACCATGGATCCGAGCAAAATACCCTTTAACGCTCTGATTGTGGGGCCGACAAATTCAGGCAAATCTAAATATGTGGTTGACCAGATCTATGGCCCTTTCCGCGGCAAGTTTGACTACATTGTGCTTATCTGCCCAACATTCGCGCACAACAAGACCTACCACCGAATTGGTGAAACTGACCCAAGAATGTTTGTGATAATATGCAAGCAGCACGAGGTTGAAAGTTGGTTGAAGGTCGTGAGCTGGCTTTTTGAGGGCACCAACACGCTCATAATCCTTGATGACTGCGCAGCCTCCAAAGATGTGAAAGGGCGCACAGGCCAGCTGGTGAATCTTGGCTTTTCCGCTCGGCATATCGGAATCAGCGTTTGGGTGCTGACCCAGAAGATAACCAGCATAACACCTTCCTTCCGTGAAAACGTGGCGGCTATCGTTTTATTTTACACTCCCTCAGCCAAAACTACGAAGGCAATCTTTGAAGATTACGCCGGCGAACTCTCCCACGATGAGTACAAAAATCTGATTTCAAAGCTGAAAGAGCGGAAGTTCTCTTATCGTGTGTTCTCGCTTCGCTACCCCTACGGATTATCAGTGGGGTAAACCCCACACCCCAGAGTTTTAAACTTTTTTGAATTAAAAAAATAAAAGTTGTATATAGTATATAAACATGGCTGAACAAGAGTTCGCAGATGTTATAAACCTACTGGAAGCTGAGCCGTCAAGCAGCCCGGCTGATAGTAGCCTTGTGCCACAGTTGCTATCCGGACCTAACATTCCTGCTCTTCGTGAGGAGCTGGCCGTGCTTGTATCAACAGGCAAATCCAAAGAGGCCATTGGAGTGCAGTTAACACATGAGCAGTTGAAACGCTTGACTGATAAAGAAGTTGAAAAGTACTACAAGAGATATGAAACCTTCGTTGGCAGCAAGACAACCGAAAGCATGGTTGACAACCTGCTTACGCTTGTGACAAGAGGCCTGCAAATGGTTATTGAAATAGATGACGTTGATGCAATGAAAAAAGAACTAAAAGAAGACTTCATTATTAACAAAGAAATGACAAATTTTGTTGGCAGTCTCTCTTTGAAATATGGAAAATTTCTTGCTCCTATTTCTGCTGCTTTGATAACGGCGAAGCACATTGATTTTAATTCGCATTTGGAGAAAAATGACAAAGCAAAATTAGAAGAAATTCCTGAGCATTCCTCACCAACTACTGAACATTTGCAGACAAATTCTGAATAATTGCTTAATAATTTTTTATTTGCTTAACATATAATGTCAACCGAACAATCCGAGCAGGTCGAAACCCCGCAACAACAGGTCGATATAACACAGCAAGCAACAACTCCAACTCCAACTGCAACTACTCAGCGCGTAAAAAATCCCAAGCGTGTGGCTGCTGGCAAATTGGTTGCTGAAAAAACGCGGCTGGCCCGTGAACAACAGAAAAAAGCTGCAGCTGAGGCTGCTATCATAATCGCAAACAACAAGGCAAAGGGTAGCAACTCAGTTGCTGATCCCCCGGTTTCTGAGCCAACGCCGACTATTGCAGATGAAACCCTAAAAAGTACCGAAGAAAAAAATAGCAGTCTCAGCACCACACAATGGATTGGTGTTGTCGGCATAGTCGTTTCACTGATCGGTATTTATTACAAACGTGAAGAGCTCAAGGCCGCATTCAGCAAAAAAAATACACCTGAGCCAGCACGTGCTGAGCTACAACCTGCTCGCCCGACACAGACCAGAGTTTTAAGTCATATGGATTAAATATTTACGAATTAATATTATACCTGTATCAATATCATGAAGAAAGTTGATATTCCACAAGTTCTTATCTCAACCGCGGCCATTTTTGGCATCGGACTGTTATGGTACGACTTCAATGTGAAGATTTTTCTTACAGTCCGCGATCTTATGAAGGCCACAATATTTGACCCGGATGTATCAACAAAGTTGATGGGGTGTGGGGTATCAGCAACTGAGTTGCTACCCACTGAAGAGACAAATTAATTTTTATTTAAACTTTGTATGTTTCTTTATAATTATGGTGAAAGTTCCAACGCAAATATTTGTTGTCAATTCTTTAGCAGGCGTAGTCATTTTTAGTTATTGGTTGTATGTTACTTACAAGACAATTGATTCATTGTATTGGTTGGCAAAAGAGCCTTCTAATTTTGTTGAATTGGTAGAGAAAAATGAAGCAGATGACACGGAAGCAGAAGAGACAGATTAATTTTTATTTAAACTTTTTGTATGTTTTATATACGTATCAACAAAGTTGATAGATAATGTCAGACAACAAGCTTGTTAAAACCATCATGGATGCTGCTACTATAACCGGTTTGGCCGCCGGCATCGGCTGGGTCGCAAAAAAGGTTGTGAAAGAGAATTTTACTTCTGACCCCAGCAGCAGTGCTATGAACTATGTGAAGTTCACCGCCGTCATGGCAGGTAGCATTGCGCTCAAACAGTACCTGGAGGACCAAAAAATCCTTCCCACCAGCATGTAAGTGGGGCATCAGCAACTGAGTTGCTACCCACACCCCATCAACAAAGTTGATAAATTAATTATTTGAAAAAACTCTGCTCTATTATATTATCAACTTTGTTGATATCAATGGCAAGTATCGCGATTATGGCTGGTGGAGCTATATTGAATGCTGCTGCTTTTATTGGCGGCAATTATCTTGCTAGGGCGCTTGGTGGAGGTGACAAAGCTGCACTTGATGAAAAAGTACGACATGACAAAGCTCTCGAGGCATATCAAGCGGCTTATGCCAAATACTCCCGTGACCGAACCAAACTTCTCGACTGGATTGCGACTAACACGCAAATAAAAGAGCAGGCCAAACAGAACTTTACTAACACTGACTACGCCTTCAAACTGTACAACCAGGCGCACCCTGACAAACAAATGATACCCCCCAAAGAACCCAAGTTTTCAGATTTCTATCAACCAAGCCAGCAGCAGAAAAATGGTGAACTCATGTTCGTGGGTGCCGGGGCTCTTGCTCTGGGCTACGCTGCCTTTCGTTTCCTTTAAACTTTTTTAATTCCTTACTTATAGATGGATGCCAAACTAGCAAAGATATACTATAGCCCTGGGGGCTACTGGAAAGGTTTTGCCGCAATCAAAAAATTATCTGAAGCTGCCAGCTCATCAACAAAGTTGATATCAGAAGAAACCGCAAAAAAGTGGCTGTTCAAGCAAGCACTCTGGCAGATATTCCTCCCAGCGCCGAAGCGCATTCCTCGGCCGAAATTCGATGTACCTATACCCAACAAAGTGCACCAGGCGGATCTTCTTTTTTTGCCACATGACAAACTACCCCGCGGACGCAAAGTTTTTAAATATGCACTCACCGTTGTCGACGTGGCTAGCCGCTACAAAGAAGCTGAACCCTTGACCTCTAAAAACTCTGATGAAGTTGCCGTGGCTTTTAAGAGAATTTACAAACGCTCACCTCTGAAATGGCCTGAACTGCTGCAGGTTGATCCTGGGCGTGAATTCATGGGCGCTGTTACAAAAGAAATGGAAAATCACAAAACATATATTCGGCGTGGGCGAATTGACATTCACCGTGATCAGGCCATTGTTGAACGTTTTAACCGCACCCTGGCTGAGCGCTTGTTTGGGCACCAGTACGCAGTTGAAATGCGAAAACCTGAGGGCCAGAGGTCCACGGAGTGGGTAAAAAGACTTCCTGAAGTTGTAGCCGCTCTGAACAATGAAGTCACAAGCCTTATCGGCAAGAAACCTGTAGTTGCCATCAAAGAAAAAAATGTTTATGCAAAGCCATCGACACCTTATTTGAGACCTGTTGGAGAAAGCGAAAAAAAGCTCCCCTCTATTGTGAATGTTAGGTATTTGTACCAACCTGGCGAGCTTGAAGGTGGTGTTAAAAGAGCCACTGATCCAATCTGGTCTTTGAAAGTTTACAACATTGAACGTTCTTTTACCAAACCGAATCAGCCCGTTCTCTACTATTTGCATGACGGGCCCAAGCGTGGCTTCGTGCGTGAAGAACTGCTTGTTGTGCCTCCAAACACACAATTACCCCCCGAGCGACTTTAAAGCTTCTTCTATTTCTTTCATTTCGGCATTTGTTAATTCTATTTCTTCCATTTCTGTAGTAGCGAATAAAGCTTCCATTTCTTCCATTGCACTGTTGTACCCGTAAGCTTTTGTATTTACCCCGTCGTCAGCTATCCAGCGCTTTGAATCAAACGGGGACAGTGAAATTTTATTTACATGCATTCCGTAGATTTCGTGCCCCTCGCTTCGCAACATTTTCATTCCGTGCCACATCTGCTCTTTTTTGAACAGCGCGGTCTTGTACTGCTCGTGCTTTATCTTCTTCTTTATGACATTTTTTTTCACCCCTTTTGCTTTTCTTATGTTGGTTTCATCCACCATCAGCAGATGGGAAAAGCAACTTAGGCACTTGCACCCACACCCCATCCTTGCTACTGCTTTGGGATATTTCTTTTTAATTTTTTCGACCAGATCTAAGTCTTCCCCCACTATTGCCCTGCAAGCCTTTCCCTCCAAACAGTTGAACTCTTTTATTTTCGCCTCAGGGAAGTCTTCCTTTATTTTGTCCAACCCTTTTTTGCTTCCTCCTTCCGTCATGATGGAGTACATCTTTGACCTCAGCCCCACATACTCTGATATTGGCAGTCCCGCGCACTCGTCTTTCATTTTTCCCAAAACTTTTTTGTTAACCGTTGAGTGCAGCGGATTATCCTTCGGGTAGTCCGATGTGTCGTAAAAACTCTTGTTTCTTTCGATATCTTTGTATACGTCTTCTGTTTCAATGTCAAGCAGCAGGCTGTCCGTGTCTGTGTACAGCAGCTCACATTTCTCGCCGTACTGCTTTTTCAGGTGGTTGTAAAAGAAGTCGTACATCAGGATTTTGCTTTTATCCAGGATTGTCATTCCTGTGTAAACGGGTTTATTTAGCAGTAGGCGGCTTTTGTGCATGTCAATGCCCACCAGGTCGTTTGTAAATATTACGTGCCTTGCGTACAGCGGACTTGCTACCAATTTTCTTATTTTGTCTTTTTCTTTGCTGCGGACTATTCTTATGTCTACCCGGTTGCGCAGGTTCTCCATCGTTTTGCCGAAAACTGAGTTGTTCATCAGCTTATAAAAGTTCTTTTCAAAGTCATTTTTCGCCAGCTTTCTAAAGTCTGTGTTCATGCGGATGTACGGCTCCATCCAGCACTCTTGATCGAACTCCAACACCCTTTTTACACGTTTCAGCCTCATACCCTGCTTCAGATAAAATTTCAGGTTTTCGTAGTGCACCACGTAATCGTTTTTGTCTTCTAGCGTGAGCAGAAGCTTTTTGTTGTTTGGGATTTTCAGGTCAAGATCTTTTATCAGTTTGTTTTGGTAGTCTGACATGTTTTCCTTTTTTACAACCTTTTTCTCCGGCGCTAGCGGGTAGCTGTTGTGCTCTTTGTGCAGCTCTGACGGGTATTCCAAATCAACTTCTAATATCCAGCCTTGCTTGGCGTTTTCTTTTTTGTTCAAGATTTCTTCCTCTGTCGGCATCACCCGTTTCCATTTAAAACCGCTTTTGGGGAGGGGCTTGCTCATTGCCCAGCCGTAAAGATTGTTCGCATCCAGGTACATTATGTAGCTGTTTGGCTTGCTTTCATCGTAGTCTGTTAGCAGCGGGTTGTTCGCTTTCGCATGCCTTTTGCTCACCATTGAGATACCCCCTCGGATTCCTCTTTCCACGAAAAGATGCATATCGTGGTCTGTCAGCAGCTCGAGATTTACACCTGTCATTTTTAAAAGTGCATCCCATGACAGACCTGGTGATGTAAAATAGTGCGCCGGATCAAGTCCGTACTTCTTCAGACACAGTTCGCGGAAGTTTTCAAACACGTCTGCCAGCAGGGCCACATCTGTTTTTACGTACAAATCGTGATAATCTCCCAAAGTTTTACAAGAAAACATATCCCATACTGTGCGCGCGTGGTTGTATTCATCTTCGGTGATGTGCTCATCGGTTAGGCTGCTGTAAAATTCTTCTTTAGGGGGGAGGTGCGTTTCACTGAATTTCTCCCATGAATCCACATATTCGTATGGATAGATCCCTTTTTTGTATAGAAGATCACTGCAGTTTGATATTGATTTTGTGATTTTTAGTGCCTCCTTTGGTGTTGCTTCTACCAGCGAGTCCAAGCTTCCTTGCAAAAAGTTCAAGCTGTCTATGAAACGCAAACCATCGACCGAAATGGTTATGTACTTCTCCATGTTGTTGGCCACACATTTCACCTCTTTATTCAGGTTTGTCATTGCCTGCATCAAATGGTGCGTGTCGTACCCCCTCAGGTTGTGAAATACAACTGGTATCTGGTGCGTTTTGGGGGTTATTTTTAGTTTTAGGTTGCATTCGCTGTGCGCTGCCCCTCGGTATTTACCCGTCAGATGGCAATGGTCTTTTACCGCGTCTCTGTAGTTCTTTTGGAGAAGTGACTTTTTGCATTTGTAGCAGTTGGTTTGTTCTTTTGCTGTGTGGCGCGCGGCTGGGGTTTCCGGTTTTTTCAGCTTTATTATTTCAAAATCATCGTCTTTTGATGCATTATGGCACAGCGTTTCGAAAAATTCACTTTGGTAATTTTGCTCTTCATAGAAACATCTTTTGTGATACTGCCCCTGGTATTTCTCTTTTTTTGATATGTGTCCTGTTGCGCAGACCGGCAATGAATCCCAAAAGTTTTCTTTTACCAGCTTTTTTTCGCAGATGTGGCAGCTGTGTGCGTTTTTGAATTCATACCAGTCTTTGTTAGTCATTGCTATGGGTTTCACCTGCGCGAGGTTTTCTCTTATTTTGTCTTTTACTATTACCAGTCTTTTCAGGAAAGACCTTACCGCGTTTTCACCCCTGTATACAAATGGTCCTGTAACTTTCCCGTCACTTCTTACGACAACAAATGAATATCCACACGCCTCATGCCTTTCCGTCTTTTCTGTGTAACTTTTGTTTTTGTATTTGTCATTTTCAGGGTCTCGCTCGCAACCTTGTATCTTTTTTACCAGTGCCTCAAAGTCCGCGTATATCACGTAGGGCGCTTTCATCTGTTTCTGATAATTTTTAAAAGCGAGGATGTTTTCCCCCTCTTTTGGCATGTCAATCCTTGTTGGCCTACCGTTCACTCCATTGCAGTGCTTTTTATGGTCCACAAGCAAGTCCGCTCTTGAGAAACCTGTTAAGCACAACATGCAGTAGTGTTTTGCATTTCTATTTTTGCTTTGATCGAACAGCAAAGCGCTTTCTCTTTTTACGTAACAATAGTGCTGAATTTCCCCTGACTCAATCAACATAAGGTTTATTCTCGGTACGTTCGGTTCTTTTCTGCTTATCCTGTGCACTATCACGGTGTCGTTTTCCCAGCCAAAAACGTTTATTGCGAGTTTTCCGTTTTGTTTTTCAAGCTTGTCGATTTGTTTTACCGGTGTTGGAAAATCTATACCCGCGTAATTTATCCCATCATTTTTGGAATATTTGCTTGGTCTTTCAGGATGCACACCGTCTTTTGGTGGAAACAGTGCCGACCTCAAAGCCCACTTCAGACATTCGTTGTCTTTGTTTTTTACGTTTATTATTGCTTTTTTGTTTGCCAGTTTGGCTGGAAGTGGCAAATAGGTTCCTCCGCTCAGTGGCTGATATTTTGCGACATTTACGTATGCTAGCTCTATACTTTCTATCTCCCATCCTGATCCTTGCAATGACCAGTTTTCTATTTCTCCCTTTATTCTTTCCATGAATTCTTCATATTTTTGTTCTATCTGTTCTTTGTCATACCTGGTAAAAACGTTTGGCTGGTCCTCTTTAAAATAGTGCGACATTTCTTGCGTTTCTCCGTTTCTTTCTATTTCAAAATTTACTTTTAGCCCGAAGCTGACCTTTACGCTTCCCAACTTTAGAATTTCCTGTTCAATCAAGTTAGTATACTTTTCTTTATTTGCATTTTTAAACATATAAATATCTTTGTTGTTTGGATTTGTTTGAGATACGTTCATTATCCATACACGAAGCCATTCCAGGAAATTGCTTTGGCTTATTTTAAACCCATCGCGTAAAATAGTACGTTCTGGTTGTAATGGTTGAGAAAGATTTCTATTTTCCTCTTCAGTTATTGAACCGTAAAATGTTTTCAGAACATTGGACGAAAATCTTGCGGCTGCCATCTCGCCGTATATACAACTGCAGATAATTGTTCAAATGGAAAATAATTCTGAGACACTTTTTGTATATTATACAGTGCGGGCATTTCTTCAAAGGAAATTAATTTTTTTGTGACACATCCGCTTGCTTTGGGGCCATGCTCTTTGTTTATTTCCATGCTTGCTTATTTTCACTCAAATACCACCACACACATAGATGATGAGGGTTCTGGGAGAAAAAAAAACAAGATATTTAACAAAGCTTTTTTTTATTAAAACGAGGCGAGCAATGGGAGCCGAGTTTTAATAAAAAAAAGCTTTGTTAAATAACTTGTTTTTTTTTGTCCCAGAACCCTCATCATCTATGTGTGTAATGTTGTTTACCTTAGCCTAAATTTTTAGTCACCTAAAAGAGAATAGTAGCAGGGTTGGAAACAAAAATTTCGGAGCGCTTGCCATTTGGGTGAGTGACCTTCAAGCAGCATTCGCCCGGATAATTTTTCACTCATCCAGTATTCTAGCTCCACACAAACACAGAAAACATTAAGACCCCCTCCTCCTCCTCTGCCCACAAACATAAAATATCCAACTTTAATTTTTAATCACGTTTGACACTGTTCCTTAGTTTAAGCTAGTCTAGGTCTCTTCATCATTAAACAATTACAAAGCAAAGCTATTTTTGTATGTTTGTGAACCATTAGCTGTGGACAGTGTAGATTATTTTAAAGTGGAAAGTAGAAAGTTACGCTTTTTTAGAATAACATATTCTGGAGCTGAAAATCGCACTCACCAAAGCAGGCGAGTGATCGGTGATTTCTACTTGCCCAACAGTCTTGACACTTGTCTGAGCGAGTGGGCGAGCGCTAATGTCCAACCATGTAATAGTTACAATTCAGTAGTAATGGGAGTTCTTTCTTGTGTCAAATTTTCAGCCTGCGAGGTTATTGACATCCAAGCTAGACAGAAATTCATTGTTCTCCTGTGTAAAGGTGATTTTTCACATTTTCTTGTCATTTTGGGACATGTGGTTTTCATAAATAATCAATTTTTCTGAAGGACTGGCTAGTTAGTCACAATTAGTTAAAGAAAATTTTCTTGCAGGACCTTCCAAAAATATGGGTCACTACATAATATTAACTTAATTGATTTCCATCTATTAAAGTATTTTGAATATTGTCTTTGCAGTGTAACTGTCCCTCTAGCAAATGACTCATTCTGGTCCAGTCGCAAGGCTGAGTTCACAGGACGTTCACACCGAGATGTGTTTGAAGACTCCTTGCAAGAGATATACAGAAATATGTACAACATGGCAAGACAACCTCAGTATTAAGAGAAAGACATTTTTAAACAGAATAATATTTTTAAAGACAGGCATTTCAGTTTATCCTCTCCTGAAAATTATCTAGCTTATGTTTAAGTAGATTAACATGAAGGGGCAACAAAAATAATGGCATCCTCTCTACTTAAGCCAGCAGAACCCATGGTTCCTCTGCGAGTTATGTCAAAACCTGTCCAGTAAAGAATTTATTATTTCTAGTCAAGAAACATCTATGCTTGAGTCCAACATTTCCTGACAGTAATACCGTAAAAATTTCAATAACCTCTAATCTTGATGTCTTACACTTCATATTCTAAAACACCTACAACCCCTCTCCTCCCAAATATAGTCCATTGGTCCTATATTGGGAACTCCCCTCCCCTACCTTCCCATTATAATCCATTGATCCTATATTGGGAAACTCCCTTCTCCTCCCAAATATAGTCCATTGGTCCTATATTGGGAAACTCCCTCCTCCCAAATATAGTCCATTGGTCCTATATTGGGAACTCCCCTCCCCCCCCCCCTTCCCAAATATATTCCATTGGTCCTATATTGGGAAACTCCCTTCTCGTCCCAAATATAGTCCATTGGTCCTATATTGGGAACTCCCCTCCCCCCCCCTTCCCAAATATATTCCATTGGTCCTATATTGGGAAACTCCCTTCTCCTCCCAAATATAGTCCATTGGTCCTATATTGGGAACTGACCCCTCCACTCCCTTCCCAAATATATTCCATTGGTCCTATATTGGGAACTCCCCTCCCCCCCCCCCTTCCCAAATATATTCCATTGGTCCTATATTGGGAAACTCCCTTCTCCTCCCAAATATAGTCCATTGGTCCTATATTGGGAACTCCCCTCCCCCCCCCCCTTCCCAAATATATTCCATTGGTCCTATATTGGGAAACTCCCTTCTCCTCCCAAATATAGTCCATTGGTCCTATATTGGGAACTCCCCTCCCCCCCTTCCCAAATATATTCCATTGGTCCTATATTGGGAAACTCCCTTCTCCTCCCAAATATATTCCATTGGTCCTATATTGGGGAACTCCCTATCTCCCAAATATAGTCCATTGGTCCTATATTGGGAACTCCCCTCCCCCCCCTTCCCAAATATATTCCATTGGTCCTATATTGGGAAACTCCCTTCTCCTCCCAAATATAGTCCATTGGTCCTATATTGGGAACTCCCCTCCCCCCCTTCCCAAATATATTCCATTGGTCCTATATTGGGAACTCCCCTCCCCCCCCCTTCCCAAATATATTCCATTGGTCCTATATTGGGAACTCCCCTCCCCCCCCCCTTCCCAAATATATTCCATTGGTCCTATATTGGGAACTCCCCTCCCCCCCCCTTCCCAAATATATTCCATTGGTCCTATATTGGGAACTCCCCTCCCCCCCCTTCCCAAATATAGTCCATTGGTCCTATATTGGGAACTCCCCTCCCCCCCCCCTTCCCAAATATATTCCATTGGTCCTATATTGGGAAACTCCCTTCTCCTCCCAAATATATTCCATTGGTCCTATATTGGGAAACTCCCTTCTCCCAAATATAGTCCATTGGTCCTATATTGGGAACTCCCCTCCCCCCCCCCTTCCCAAATATATTCCATTGGTCCTATATTGGGAAACTCCCTTCTCCTCCCAAATATAGTCCATTGGTCCTATATTGGGAACTCCCCTCCCCTCCCTTCCCAAGTATATTCCATTGGTCCGATATTGGGAAACTCCCTTCTCCTCCCAAATATAGTCCATTGGTCCTATATTGGGAAACTCCCTTCTCCCAAATATAGTCCATTGGTCCTATATTGGGAACTCCCCTCCCCTCCCTTCCCAAGTATATTCCATTGGTCCGATATTGGGAAACTCCCTTCTCCTCCCAAATATATTCCATTGGTCCTATATTGGGAAACTCCCTTCTCCCAAATATAGTCCATTGGTCCTATATTGGGAACTCCCCTCCCCCCCCCCCCTTCCCAAATATATTCCATTGGTCCTATATTGGGAAACTCCCTTCTCCTCCCAAATATAGTCCATTGGTCCTATATTGGGAACTCCCCTCCCTTCCCTTCCCAAGTATATTCCATTGGTCCGATATTGGGAAACTCCCTTCTCCTCCCAAATATAGTCCATTGGTCTTATATTGGGAACCCCCCTCCCCCAAATGTAATCCATTGGTCCCATACTGGGAAGCACACCCTCCCCTCTCTTCCCTATCATTGTCTATCTATCATTGTCAGAAAATGTTGGATCTTACCAGGCTGTTTTCCTTTCAAACTATTTTGGTCCATTTTGGCATCTGAAGATTGATGTGAGTGATGTGAAGTTCATTGACAGTTGGCTAAAAAAATGTTTGCTTTGCCATCAAGAACTTTGGTAATTCTCAAGTTCTTGCTAAAGTTTGCTAGCTAGTACACTCGTTATTTTGAAATGTATACACTTTTCTCCAACTGTTTTTCCAAAAAGCAGTGTTTTCCAACTAAAAGAGAAATGAGTTTATACTGTACTACAGTGTGAAAGAGGACAGGGGGACTGATATAGTCAGTGAATAGTTAGAAAATTTACCAACATTTTGTAACTGAGTCTGAGGTGGTTGCTTAATTATGCTGCCAGTTTTAAAGTTATCCGTAAATTGATATAAACTTATTGTATTTGCATATTTTACTTGAATGTAATTCATTTCTTACAATATAGTGTTACGTCCAAAGAATGGCATTTTTAAGGAAGTTTTTGTCATACTGAAGTTCTTGCTAAAATTCGTTAGCTAGCACACTTCTGATTTTGAAACGTATACACTTTTCTCTGTTTTTTTTTCTTTTTTCAACTAAAAGAGAAATGATTTTACACTCTACAACACTGTGAAAGAGGACAGTGGGAACTGAAATCGGAAGAAGTCGAAGAAAATTTACCAACATTATGTAACTGAGTCTGAGGTTGTGGGTTATGCTGCCAGTTTTAAAGTTATCCGTAAATTAATATAACCTTATTCGTATTTGCATATTTTACTTTGTATATAATTCATTTCTTATAATATAATGTTACTTCAAAAGATATTAATGGCATTTTTAAGAAGTTTTGTCTTACTTAAGTTCTTGATAAAATTCGTCAGCTAGCACACTTCTGAATTTGAAATGTAAAACTATACACTTTTGTCTAACTTTTTTTTTTCCAACTGGTTGGCGTTTCTTAAACTGTTTTCCAAAAAAGCAGTGTTTTCCACCTAAAAGAGAAACGAGTTTATACTGTACAATACAATATACTGTACAATGAAAGAGGAGAGGAGTAACTGAAACAGGAAGAAAATTTACCAACATTATGTAACTGAGTCTAAGGTTATGACATGGCTTACACTGCCAGTTTTAAAGTTATTCGTAAACAAACTAATTCCTATTTGCATGTTTTACTGATCATTCATTTCTTATCGTACTATTTCCAAAGATTTTAACTTAGTTAATGCATACAAGTCTTAATTTTGGTTACTGCAGTAAACTAAATCGAGAAACCTACTTTAATCCTTGTATTCATTTAAAGATATTAAATTTATGAAAGAGACAGTTTCTTATTCTTTAATATGCAGTCTCAGCGTCTGTGCCTCGTGTTATTGTGATTAACAAGTGGCGCTGAAAATCATAAATTGATTTTTAAAGCATTGTATTTTGATTGTTTCACATCGTTGCGAAAAACAAATGCGCGATTCCCTGTTTTATACATCACTGGTCAAGACGCAGACAGCATACCATGTCACGAAGCGCGGGAAAACGTGTATGAGCGAGTTATGATTGGTTGATTGGTTTTAGTTTTACATCTGATTGGATGAGAAAAGTGGCGCGAATTTTTTTAAACCAACCGCCAAGCGTAAGCGTAGCAATGCAAAACCAAAGGTGGACATTCATTCGACCCAAACGTAACGTCTCATGCATACCAGGCTCCTTAGCAAAATTTCCACTATATTGCCAACTCATCTTCTGCATGCATGGAGTGCTTTGATTCGCGTTCACTATTTTCTACATTGTAAGTATATCTTTAGCCCTTTAAGGATTATCAATTCTGTCGAGCATGGTGGGTTTTGAAACAAACTCCTGCCCGGAACCTGATGGCCTGTTACGGGCGTTCGGTTTGTTCGGGAGCAGCGCCTATTTGAACGGGTTTTTCCGACACAACCCTCGCCCTTAAAATGTTCTAACCAGTTTTACACAAAAGATAAATTTAAGCCAACCATTATACATTTGGAAGAAAGGAAAAACCGGCTTTTACCGCCATGATTATCGTAAGATAAAGAATAACCGAATGGAAACGGTTTCTGAAAACTGACTGCAGTTTCGTTAAATAATATGTGGATGTAAACTTGTCCGGGAAGACTATGTTCTAAGCATACGACCCCACTACATTGCTGTGGTTGAAATGTATCCTTGGTTCAAATTTTATTTTCCTTTGTTTTAGGGTATGTCACTGAAGGATAATGAGTTTAAAATAAGGTCTCTCAACAAGCTCCCTCATGTAAGGTGCGTGCTCCAAGTCCCGATATTTATACCTGAAGGCATAGGCGGATCCAGGGGAGGGGTGATGGGGGTTGCAACCCCCCCTTTGGGCAAAATTTTTTAGTTATTTTTTTTTTATTCTTCCTGAAAAATAATTGAATAAAATTGTTTTTTGCATTAAAGGTTACTACAATAGTGTACAACCCCCCCTTTAAAAAATTCCTGGATCCGCCCCTGGAAGGTGGTGGCAAACGAGTACACATTGTTGCTCATGATGTTTCTTGGGTGGGCAAACGAGGACACATTGTTGCTCATGATGTTTCTTGGGTGGGCAAACGATTTGTTTTGTGTCCGTGCCGCGCAAACGGGGAAACATTTGTTGCGGATACAAAATGTTTCTGACAAAAATCACAAACAGTTTATGTGTCTCGGACACAAAGTTTGTGTCTGCAACAAATGTTGCGCGCACGGGCAAACATTTGTGTCCGCAACATTGTATCCTCGTTTGCCACCACCTTTAATCGCACCTTTTTGGTAACCTTCGGCAACATATCAGGCGAGTTTGGTCGTGCCATGGTTCGTATTTTGGCGAGACGCAGTCGAGCCAAAATACCCATGGCGAGATCAAACGAGCTTGATATGCCAAAATGGTACGATTAGGTATTTTAATACAGCACCCAAATTCAGCCAAAAATCTGAAAAGTTCTTGTTTCTTGTAAAATTCAATGGGTTTCTTCTCGTCCTCGACAAAATCGATCTAATCAAGCCATGCTTGCCAGGTACCTAGTGAAGGCTTGACTATGAATGTCGAATTCTGCCAAATTCCAGCAGATCAAATAAAATGCGCTATTTCCAAAAAAATCCGGGGGGGGGGGGGGGGGGTGGGGGAGAGGCTCCCCTGAATCCGCCACTGCATTGTACCACAAGCTCATCACCTAGGTGATGAGCTTCTGATTGTACCCAGTTTATTCTACCTTTGAGATCAGATGGAACTGTACTTTACGCAGCTTGATGCAAACTTTATTTTGTTTTTGGGAATACAAGGCTAATAAACAATCATAGGTGAATATATTGGGCGCTTTTTGAAAGCACTTCAGTGGAAGTATAATGAATATATGCTCGAAAAAGATCAAAGCTTAGAAAACACAGGTTCTTCTTTGGTCATTCCGGCTTGCACAGCTTTCAGAATATCCTCACTTTGTAGCATAGCCATGTTCCACGTGGCCTAAAAACAGCAAGAAAGAAACAGAAGAGTTTCAACCATATCAATGTTTCACTTCACTGTTCATTGGCGTAAGCACCGAATTATATTTCAATCTTGGTCTCGTTTTCGTATCTCCTTGCGATTGAGCGATCGCAAGTATTTGGACTTTGTGCATTTCAAAACTTGGGTTAGTTTTTGTACTCTTAACATTAATTTTTTCATCGTACATTTCTTTCAATTTTCGTTCTGAAGATTCATTGGCTATCAAGACAATATCTCCATGATGATCTTTAGTTTTCTCAAAGTTCCAAAGATGTTTCAAATCCTGCGACACCGACACTTTATGGCGGGTACATGAAGACATCGAAAATGCTATAACAGTATCAATACACGTTAGCACTGAACCCACCATATACTCCAAGCCTTGCTGCACTGAATGGTCTCTTGAGAAATTTAGGTGATGTTTAATTCCTGACATGGCTACAGGACTCTTCTTGGCTATCTGACCTGCAAGCTCCAACGCATCCTTTATTAGACTGTCACGGTCCGGACAGACACAACTGAAACGGTTAAAAAAACACAAAGTAACAATAAAGATTTTTTTCTGAGATGGAAGAGTGATAAAAAACCCAAGCTGTTAGGAATACACCTGAGGAGGGCACCACAGACACCGAGTTAGGGGAGGGCACCTGGGGTGAGGAAGAGGGGTGGGGGGGGGGGGGGTATTTTCCACAGTGGACTATACGGGGAGGCTCTGCCCAAAAGGGTGGTCTCTTTTAGGTCTGAGGTATATGAAAAGCATAGGGAATTCATGACTTGGAGTTTCGGAAAGGGCAGGGAAAAATGCCATTTAGGTACTTAAATGGATCTTTCAAAATATCTTGAATAGACCTGTTTTACAGTCAATAATTCATCTCTTACAGTCATGAGGTAGTATTTTATAGGAAAACCCATTACCTGACTCGTGAATTCCACGTTAAATTTCACGCGAAAAACCGATATCGCACGAATCGCGAAGCGATGAGTGCGATATCGGTTTTTCAAGTGAAATTTAACGTGGAATTCACGAGTCAGGTAATTGATTTTCCTTGAATCGCATAACCTTTTTAAAATGAAAATGTGGTGAATGTTGCGAATTTAAGCGCTGCCTCACTTTCAAGTCGCAATACTGCGCTGAAAACCCTCACATCTCTAGCCAATCAGAGCGCGAGAATTCTTTGAGCTATGCGATTCTACGTGTTATTGAATTGAAGAGAATTAAGAAAAGAGATACACTCAGAACGTCAGGATTTCAAATTCTATATAATGGTTATTCACCAGTTTATCAACTCCAGTTAATAACTAACAAGTGTGGTAACGAGACACCCTATTTTGCAGATCCTTTTTCCTGTTACAGTTACAAGTTTATTGTTACAGTTCTAAATGGAAGCTAACTGGACCTTACTGTAGCCTTTTTCAAGCTCTCTCCCACCCGCCTTTTCTTCCTTGCACCCAACTACCGACAGCCTGGAACAGGCTAAACTTATTAGCAGTAGGTAATTTATAATGCTTTGCGTTTGTCTTCTGGTCTAAAACCTCAGTGCTGCTATCCGACACACTCACCTGACAAATCCAAATTTCATTGCTTCATCAGCTGTGAAACGTCGACCAGTGAAACAGAGCTCTCTTGCAAGACTAAAAATATGCAAAGGAAACAGTTAACTTTTTGTATTAAAAACAACATATCAGAGGCTACAGTTGTAATCATAATTAGTAATCCTTGATTATTTAGCAAAAATAAGCAAAAACTGGAAATAAAATTGATGGTCATAATACAAGCTATACTTCACCTGTCATTTCCAATAATTTTGGGGAATTTCTGCAAAGTACCAAGATCTGCAGCTAATCCAAGGTCAATTTCCTTCAGGAAAAAACATTTATAAATAAACTCAATGAGACCCACAAAAGTATGTTGTCAATAACATAATAGGGACCTTTAGATCTAAGTATCAGTGGAAGATTGACTACGAGTACAACTTCATAAACCTAGTGCTTATGAACTGATTATCACATTTCACACTAAACTCACGCTGATAACCTCCTTTTTAACTGGTCAGCAACAGGGAGGAGTGAGGGCTCTGGGAATGTACATGTAACTGGATTGAAATTCGGAAGTTGTACATGAATTTGATCTCATACTCCAATCTGAAGGTTCCTTTCAAAAAAGCCACATCAATGTGAATTAAGTCATTTTTTGTAATGTATAAAATTACCTTCAAATTGAAGGGGTCCTCCGAATGACAGTTTACAAACAGGTTTAAATATAAACTGATAAATATTGAGATGGATTGGCTGAACAGACAGTTTTGAAGGGGAGGGGGCAGGGGGAAGGGCGAAGAAGGGAGTGGAGAGTAAATGACAAAACATTTGTCAGTACCTTCACTTGGAACCATGCATCCACAGAACAAAGGCGAATGTCGCAGTTAGAGACCATGTCTACTCCTCCACCAACACACGCTGAGTGCACAGCTGCTATGACTGGCTGGGGACATTTCTCGATCACAACAAAGGACTCCTGAAGGTAAAGGATAAGCTTTCTCAACTTATGAGCTTGTCTGGAAGGATCTGAACCGGATGTCATCAGATCACTCCCCATGTCCATGAGATCCAGGCCTAAGATTAATGATAAAATATTTTTAGTCAATTCCAGGCTCCAAATATTACTTCTCCTAACCAAATTACCCTTGACTTCTTTTAATTAGTTGTGAACATTTGGTCATCTATCAAGGCTATGCAATACTTTTCATTCTTGATTCCAACTGATAACCTATCTGTTCCCTTATTTATCTCAAGAGGATTTTGTAAGTATATTGTTATATTGCGATTCTATGCAAAGATTCATAAGACTTGGATATGTAAACATCATTGAATCTTGAAACAAAATTTGAGGTAAATACTTTTGTGATTGATGTGTGGCTCATTTGCCAAAAACATGAAATCTTCCCCTACAATATTTTATTCAGTGATATAAAGTACACTGGGACTAGGCTGTCTTTACAGAAACCCTCATAATTATAGTATGGACAGTTAAATTGGCCCTGGATTTAGAGTCACAAAATTGCAAGCTCTATGGTACAGACACTTCCATAACATGGACACTCAACTTGGTTGCTTTTAAATGTTGTTTATAGTGGTCATGCACTTAGCGTCGAGATAGCTAGTTTACAGGCACACCACTGAAACATAGGAAACAAATATTTTTTAAATGAAGATAACATGATTAAAAATCCCAACTGGCAGGAGGCTGACCAGTTGGCTATATACAAAGCGTGACTGAGGATTTGAACTCAGGACGACCATGAAACAAATCCAGCTAGTGTGCAGGGTGGAGGGCTTGAACCCAGGACCTCTGGATTACAACATTAGCTCCCTAAGCCACTCGGCCACGCTGCCTCCGCTTTGGCGTGTGTCTGTGATTGATCTTCTGTTGTAAATGTAAATGTGGCTACTGACCTGCTGTGTACACCTTTCCTGCTCCAGTTAACACCACAGCCCTACAGTCTGAGTCTTCGCTGATCTGTCGAAAACATTCGACCATTTCCCTGCACACAGAATAATTAACAATTATCCTTTGAAATCAGTGGAATATTGCTTGATACTTTGCCGATGAGGTTGTAGGCTGAGTTAGCTAAACCCAGATGATATTAGATTAAGATTGAGCAGGATAAAATTGTTTTATTATTCAACAAATTGTCAATGAAACGCTTTTTGCAGTGAGGAAATTGTGGTTGTGCATGATTTGAAAGGCTAATTAATGCTTTTATGGCATGCGACACATACAGGTCTATGTTACCACTGGATATGAAGCTGGTTACTTATGGCAATGTCATAGTTTTAACATCAAAACCTTGTCACCAAACTTCTCCCATGCAAGTAGCCATAAATAAGAAGAGAGAGCATCTTGGATTTTAGACACGAAGGCAAGCAGAGGCTACAGCCATAGATGTCATAGTTTTAACATCAAAACCTTGTCACTAAACTTCCCCCATACAAGCAGCCATAAATAAGGAAAGAGAGCATCTTGGATTTTAGACACGAAGGCAAGCAGAGGCTACAGCCATAGATGTCATAGTTTTAACATCAAAACCTTGTCACTAAACTTCCCCCATACAAGCAGCCATAAATAAGGAAAGAGAGCATCTCGGATTTTAGACACGAAGGCAAGCAGAGGCTGCAGCCAGAGACTGGGTGGCTTAGAAGAGGAGCATCAATAGCTCCATTCTCCACAAGGACAGAAGGGATTGATGACAAAAATTTAATATTGCTTACCTCCAAAATGTCTTGTTCATTGCATTTCTTTTATCCGGTCGGTTAAGCTCCACCTGAACAACATGATCTTGTGGCTTAGACACAGCAAGTGTTTCAAATGTGTATGAGCTTGTACTGTTCATTCTTGTGTTCAATTTGTTAAGTGTAGTGTTCTGTGACGCTAGCAAAGCTTGCTTTGGTTTCAATGCCACACATGTGTTTGTTTGACGGATGCAAATTCCTAAAACTAAGAACAGTTACAAAGGTATTAAGTAAAAATTTGTCCTTCTGCGACTTTGTGTGAACATTCTGAGAAGGGCTTCAAATTGGGGGAAAGGGGTTGTCCAAGCAAGGGTGCACAATCATATCCCATTTCAGACAAAAATGGCTCAAACATTACACCCTTTGGACCACTATTTTCTCAACTATCCCTTTGTGTTTGACTGCCATGACTTGCCATAAATCGATGAATTTTGGAGACAGCCAAATTAATGCAGGGATGGGGCGTGAAGGAAGGGTATTGATCGATATGTGCATAAATCGCATATTTTGACATTCAATTTAAAAATTAAGAACTAACCTCTTCCCACGTTTAACCGAGAAAACATCTGTGCCAGTATTGTCGCTGTAATTTTGCTTTAAAAATATCAGTTCAACCTGTTCGCCATTTTGAAATTCTGTAAACGAGGGAAGGCCTGGTCGCATAGCTTAGTAGCCTCGTTTCTAATATGCAATGTCATTCAAATATGGGGGCAGAACCGACGACTTCTAACCAAAAATTGTATAGAATTTTAGCCTTTGGAGACAGCCTTACGGCAGGAAATGTTGGAGGTGAGCTAAACGAAGGACGGGACAAGCCGTACACAATTCGTCTCTCGAAGTTACTGAAGGAAAACCATCCTAATACTTCGTTCGAGTTGGACAATAAGGGGATTTATGGTGACTTGGTCTGTGGTCAAATGACTGAAAGATTGCCAAAGGTTTTGAAAGAGTACGGGCCATACGATTTAGTTATTATCCTTGGAGGAACCAATGACATCATCGAAGCTAAGAAAGGTTTAGAAGAAACGCTTTTTGAAGGGATCAAAAAGTTGCATGGTACGGTCAAAGGTCATGGGGCAAAGTGCATTGCTCTCACCATTCCAGAAACCGATGTTTACTTTAAAGATTTTGGGAAAAAAGGTTTGTCCTGGGTGAAACAAGAAGGTGAAAACATTCGTTTGATAGTGAATGGCAAATTAAGGAGTTCTGCGAAGGAATGTGCCGAAAATGTTATCCTGTATGATTTGGCAGAAAAGTTTCCTCAGCAGGGCTTGAGTGATGAAGATCTGGAGAAATTCTGGAGTGATGGGTTGCATTTTACAGAGGAAGGCTACAATAAAATGGCAGAAATAATCTATAAGGATATGAAGCATCTTCTAAAGCTGGCATAATTCAGAGAAACAAAAGGAATGAATTTTTTTCTTTATTTTCAATTTTATTTACATTTATAATGTACGTTTTTTATTGTAAAACACACACTTTTCAAAAGTGCTCTTGGCTTCCATTTAGCATTGTCATCATCATTGTTATCGTCATCATTAGCTTTTGTCTTACACTAGAAGGCACATAAGGCCACTTAAGTCAGTATTTCAACACTTGTGTTCCACATCCTAATTTCATCGCTCATGTTTTGCACCGCCGGAGAAGTTGGCTTGTAGCAATTATTAAGGCTGATCTCTCTGTAACCACAGCACATCAATTTTTCATTAATTTGTAGTAGGTCCTTCATGATATACACCAATGATGTGAAAATATATTATTTGCTATTGCGTGGTCCTTATGCAGAGCTTTCAACTTGATGAACTGAGCAACCATTTAATACCAGACAGGACACCATCCAGGTTTTCAACACAAGCTGAATTGACCTGAAAAAAAGAGATAACAAGCTCTGTTATACTCATGCCAAAGGTCAAAAAGTAACAACAAATGACTTGTCATAGTGAAGGGGTTGAGCCTGCATTTTTGAAATTTTTATTGGGCAAAACTCAAGGCAAGCTTACTTGAGGGGACATATTTGTCTCAATTTGCTCAATGGAAGCTCTACCAAATAAAGTAGTGGGGGGGAGGGGTTAATACCCTGGGAGTAAAGGGGGAGTTGGGAGAAGGAAGAATCGATCATTCTTAAGCCCAAACTAGGAGGAAATGGGGTGGCAGTGGTGGAATCGGGGGAGGAGGGGGGATTGGGTGTGGTTACCTGGGAATGAATGGGGCAGGAATTCTATGGGAGAGTGGGAAATAGAGGAGACAGAAAGTGGGATTCCAAAAGTAACAATCAATCTTTCTAAAGCCTACAAGCATAACATCTTCATCTTGCTGGATTAACAAGATTTTAGAACCTGAAAATGAATTATCAAAGATATTAAAACAGGACACCAACCTGCCATGGTCTGTTAAGTCTTCTAAGCTGTAGAAGCTCTACAACAGTTGCACAGGACAAAGAGGGCGTGGTTGCCATTGAAACACAAGAGAGCACTAGAAGAGGGGCTTTGGCTTGCGTCCAGTTTTCATTCATCATGGCAGCCAGTTCTGTGTCTCCAACGTTCACTATTTCGATGGGATTAGAAATATTTTTGGTAAGAATAGAGATCAATTTATTGAAAGTGGTTCAAGAAATTGAAGACTTTGAGAAATTGGGTTGTAAGATTCAATGTCTGATTGAGAGAATGGAAACTATTTTTAGTTTGAGCCATTAGGAGGTTTGGAAAATAAAAGGATTCAAGAAATTGAAATTACACTTAACTTGCAAGGCAAAACCTTTTTTTTTTTCAAGTTGACTATTCAAATGGTAAATGAAACCAAGTAATGATTGATCCCCTTTTTTCATTGTCTTACATGCCTTTCTGGGAATTTTAAATAATTCTTACCTCTATGAGAGTCTGCTAAAGAATCCACAACATAGATAAATGCATCAATAGTTTTACAGAGTTCTTTGACAGGATGGCTTAAATCAGAGTCGCTTTGTTGAGAGTCGTTGTTGTCCTCATTATCATCATCATCATTATGCACACCTTCTGCAGGAGCCAACAGTTTGCTGAATCTTTGCTTGCCAAGCTGTGCATTTGCTTCTCTTTCCTTTCTGAAATAGATTTATTGAACATCTAGAATTAGTGTTTGTAAAATAACCAAGAGAGTGCACATACTTCACTTGTTACTGTCATTAATCCAAATGTGTGGTTCAAGGTAATATCCATACCCATCCCATAGGGGGCCAAATCAAAAACCTTCTGTGGGAGGTTAATTTTGTTTCCCAATGTTTCTCAAGGAGGAGCCGAGGAAAGCATTGAAATTCGAGGGAAACAAAATTAACTGGTTTCTGGAGAGTGAACAGTCATTAAGCGATTTGTTTTATAGCACAGCAAAAACTTAGAAGAATGGCAGTCATGAGGGTCAACATAAGCGGGTAACAGTACACTGTTACCATCAGACATCATAGATTTCACAATGTTCCCCGCTTAGAGACTTTTGGCAGGAAAGAGTTTTACTGTCAGATGTTACGTGACCTCAAAGTAGCCAATGAGAGTGCACACTGTTGGAGAGAAAAATGCAAGCTATATAACAATAATTATAATTATTATTAAATCAGACTACTTACTTGTTTGATGCATAAAGTGTGATAAGGTTTAATTCCATGTTATCAAACTTCAAGCAAACTCCAGAACCAATACCTGCAATACAATTAAGAACAATAATTTGCTTTTAAGTTAATTTTGATTTGAAGTAACTTTATTTGAAGGGCTCAATATGTTGTAGGGTTGAAAGCTCCTATTCATCTTAATCTATTAAGTCCAGCTCCCCCTTTGACTTTGTATGTGAATCTCAACGTCGATCAAGTTTCCAATCAGATTAGAGAATAAAATACATAAAAATATGTAACTTTCTCAGCTGGAATTACAACTAAAGCAAGATTGCCACATACCATCAAACTGTCCAGGGAACATGCCAGTCACTTCAAATGGTGATGTTGAGTCCCACAGTAGTTGACGCACAAGACCTTTTGTATCTGATTCTAAACCAGGACCAAACATGACCAAACGGGGTGACTTTCTCTTGAAAAATGATGACAGATTCTGTAAGTTGTAGAAGACAATGGACTTGAAAGAATCTCTGGTCCTTCTTAGAGACCTACATTCTGGACAACATCTTAAGTATCTGCAGAAAAAAAAAGTTTGTTTAATAGGGCAGAAAAGAGGGAGGAAAACAAGAAAACACACATAGCAACCCAGTCATGATCTGGAGGTGTCGGTATGAATGTGAACAAACTAACGGGATATAAAGTGACAAAAATATTGGTAAGCGGAGCGAGTCAACTGCAATCTGTGTAGGAAGATAAGCTATTTAATTTTTTGTATGTTTGCTCCACTCACTGATTTGTTTTGCCCAATAACCTATTGGGGACTGGGAGGCGCGGTGGCCTAATGGTTAGTGCGCTGGACTCCGGATCGGGCAGTCCGGGTTCGAGCCCTGGCCGGGGCACTGCGTTGTGTTCTTGGGCAAGATACTTTACTCTCATAGTGCCTCTCTCCACCCAGGTGTATAAATGGGTACCAGCGAATTTAATGCTGGGGGTAACCCTGCGATGGACTAGTGTCCCACCCAGGGGGGAGTAGCAATACTCCTAGTCGCTTCACGCTACGGAAACCGGGTTAAGTTCCGGCCTGATGGGCCCCTAGGCTCGTATACAGACTATTGGGGACTGTTTGCATTTTACACTATTTATTTAATCATTTCTATTCCAAATTTTGGTACGAAATCTTAATATTTATAACAACACTAAATAAATCATTTCAGAAAAGTGGGATGTAATTTAGGAGGCTGATAATGTAAAAGGATGATCAGTTGCAGCAGATAGGCATGGATAGAACACACTCCTTTTTGGGGGGTGGGGGTGGGGGTGGGGCGGTGAGGTAGAAACTGACATCTTTTATATGTTCTTACAATCTTTTCCCCAGAGGCCGTGATTCTTCTAGTCTGCACCAAGGATCAGGAAATATTTTAATGCTGATCGTCTTTGATGTTTACTCACATTTGTTTCAAAGTTAAATCAGATCTCGCCTCCATGTATGTTGATGGGCATGACTGGTATCCCATAGTCCTCCACTTGTGCATGTCACGCTGCATCAAGTTCATCCATAATACCTTGTCCTCACTGAGCATGCTCCAGTAATGGCATGTTAACGCCGCCGTGCAAACTGATCTTGCATCCAAGTATGAGAATATTTTAAGTTGCAAGTTTACCTGCAGTCAAAATGTTCAAATATGATACTGTATTTTCCACCGCAGTGACCTTAAGGGTATGAGTGTAGACTACCAGGCAACACATTTTCAGGATTTGTTCCAGATATCAGAGGCGGATCCAGGGGAGGGGTTGAGGGGGTTGCAACCCCGCCTTTGAGCAGCATTTTTTTGTTATTTTATTTGATTCTTCCTAAAAATAATAGAATAAAATTGTTTTTTACAAAGCTGTTTCACTTCCACAATTCGATTGAGAAGTAAGATAAATTCCACATTTTATATCATGCCTTCACAACTCTTTTGAAGTCTCAGGAATGTTGCAAAAGGCATTTGGAGGGAAAATTGGAAATATTATTTTTGGGGGGGAGGGGCATGGCTCTGGACACCCCCCCCCCCCCCCCTTTCAGAAATTCCTGGGTCCACCCCTGGATATGGAGTGAAAAAGTGAAATAACAGACATCCTCTAAGTTTTTTTATGCATGTTACTTTGTACTGTGAAAAGTACTTGTTTAGCCCCAGACTAATAAGACCTGTTTTGGAATTGATTGTTTGTTCTAGAATATGAATTTTAAAATTTTAGGTTTCTTTCAAAAATGGTAATAATAAAAGAAACATTTGAGGGAATTTAACGCCCTTTGCTCCACGAGGAGCCCAGTGGAATAAAGAAAGAACTGGGGTCCTATCACGGTTTCCCGGGTAGCATTTTCAATTTGTGTTGAAGTCTAGCTTTGGATTCCGCACGCAAATATAAATCGTACTTCAGTATTTACAAAATTTCAGATAAAATCAAGGCGAACCATCGCTTGAGCTATAAAAGAATAGGCCATGTTTTTGTATATCTCGATATATGGAGCAAAAAACTCCTCATCTTATTGATTGTACTCGTGGAATTAATTTCACTTGTGTTTAGTAAAAATAACATACCGGTAGCTCTTGGAAACCAAATTCTGAAGTCGATGGTTCCCTAACGATTACTCGTTTCCCAACATCAGCCCGGGCCTTCGATGGTTGTACAGTAATTTCCTGCATTTCTCGCTCCATTATTGTAGTTTGGTAAAGCTTGAGTAAATACTTGACGGGATATGTTGCTGCTTCAAAAAAACTCTCGGACTCCGTATTCAAACCGGAAATCAAATTCTGTGCCGACTCGTCGAATTTGACTCGCATGATTCTGTCTGTTTGCCTCGAACTTTTTTCCTGCAACGGTTTTCACTAAGCTGAAAGCGCCGATGGAGGTGTCTTGGTGGCCAACGCTGGAATTAAAGAGTTTTATTTTGTTTTGCAAAGTTTCAGCTGCTCGCAGAACGACGCAAATTTTATCGACGTGGCAGTTTCCATCAACTTCCGGTTGTCACGCACTGCACGTAATTTCTATTTTTAGCGACGTGGAATTACGCAACTACCTCTATCAAGACCTCCCATTAGATTGATTATTCTGTTTGTATTTCTAAAACGATTTTCCCTTGGTTTTCAAAGAATCAATCTCTTGTTCTACATAGAAGCGATATAAAACTTTTACTTTGAACATTTTGACACGAGCGAAAATCGCTTTGGCAGCCGGCATATTTTGTCTCGCGCCAAGGCATTTCTAGTATTTCTTCTAAATGATTATATAATGCGATCGATACAAAGCAAAGCAATTTTGAGACAATTGTCTTTTTGGATTTTGCGTTAAAGACGAAGAGTCACAAATTTATATACGCTTTGCCCCTGGGCCGAAAACGATTGCGTGACAATGTTATGGTAACGCAAATCGCGCGCGGTTTTATTCTGCACAAGAGGTTGGTTTTGGCGATCTTTTTTTCGTGCAGAGGAAAGCGCAGAACGAGAGAGACGTTCCTGTTAGTAAAGATGTGACTCATTTTAAGCTTTCCTTTCAGTTTTGGAAAAGATGTGTTGTTGCTCATTGCATTTTTATTACGTAAGGGTTTTTTTTCCTATGACATCATCATGGTACACATGAGTGGTGATCATGCGACCATGTCAATGCATGAGGAGACCTTTTTTCAGCATTTATCATTCTTTTGTGTTCATACTAATCTGTTCGTCAAGCCTCGTCAGCATGTCCAAAATGAGAGCCAACAGGCAATTAACATAAATCGAACAGCATGAATCGAACCAACTCCACCATTAAAGTGAAGAAAAATACTTTGTTACGGACTCTAGCGGGATAACGATCGAAATATTTAAGAATAATGTGTGGTTCCAAAAAATATCCATACCTCCCCCAAGGATGGTTCTTTGGTTTCGACCCTCTTACCCCCTGGAATTTCCAGTTTAGCTTCATACTTTCTTTTAACAATTTGGGCTATTGAGATCACCCCCTCCCCCTCAGAATTTCCAATGACCATCCTTGATGTGGGTATGGGTATTTTCTGGAACCGCACAATAAACTGTGTGAAAAAGGTCTATTGGCAACTCTGCTCCAAGAATGGCAACTTCCTAGTCTTTTCTGTTGCTTAGTAACAATTGACCAGTGGCACTGGGGGGCGCAGGGTATTCTGAACTTCCTGCAACCCATATCTTTAACTCCTGGTTCCCACTCCTACCTTAGAAGTTCCTGCCTCTTTTTTTTCTATTTGCAAAATACTGTACAATGTCACTAATTTGTTCCCAATGTCTGCCACCTTGGGAATCCTGCTTCTCACACTCTCTTCCTCGATCTTTGATAGAGTTCCAAGACAGTTTATCCTAAGTTATTGCCCCCCCCCCCCCCCCCCCGCCATCCCCCCAAGTCAGAGCATGTATCGCACAATAATTATTATTTTTTCTTTAATTGACTTCTTTTAATCAACCTTTTATTTACATGTATTACTTATTTACAAGTATTACAAAAATAATTATTTGCATTTTGTCTTTGCTCCTCCAGTCTTTACAGTGTGTCGTCGTATTTATACAAATTTGTAGATCCCGGTCGCTTCAAGAACCTAAAAGAAAAAAAAGAAATGTTGATACAATTATTCATCAGAATACAGTTTTTCAAGGTTGCCATGGAATCACTTGTAATGAACAAATTTTGGTCAATTATTAGGTCATAAATGATTTCATAATTTTTGGTATGTAGTTGTTCTAAAGGGGAATTTTTGTGGACAACCAAACTGTAAACTAGAAGAGCTTTGGGAAAAAGCTTGTACTTCAGTTAAAAGAAATTTGGGGTAGTGTTAAGGATGTTTTTCAGAACAGGTTTGATCATTTTTATTTTGCACTCTTATCATTTTTTATTTAATTAAAATGCTAATACTCTCAGGTATTCGCTTGAAAGTTCACTTTACCTTATTTTGGTTTGCACATTTTTTTGTCTCATTTCTCTTTGATAATAGCATTGTTATGATACATCTGAATCACTGGAAGACTCATAGTCCAAACCTAAGATGCTGAAATGATAAGTTAAAAACTAATAAAAATTCAACCAAGCCTTTAAGTGGAGCTCCACAATTATTTATTTCTTGAGCACAATTCCAACTTGTAAATAACATTAAGATTTGGAGTTATTACGTATTTATAAACAAGAAAATACTGCTGGTAGTGAATGGTTATTTCCTGCCTTTTCTTCACTTATCTCCTTTACTTTACTCCAGCCTCTTTCTTTATGAGGTTTAGCTTGTGCATGCACTGTGCAAATGGCACACAAACAAATGGACAAACAACGACATAACAAAATTTTTTAGGTTGATTATATTGGTATAATAAGTAACGTATAGGGCTCTGTGTATGCATACCTTCTGGGTGTGCAGGGGCTCCCTGACTGCAAGAACTTCAACCCGTGGAAATGACAAATAGGAAAGGTCATGAACCAAAGGCAGACTGGGGTGCGAGATACCCCTATCCCAAGGATGTAGCATCTTATTTCTATCCCCCTAACCCTTTCCCTTCCCTTCTGTCGCCTAGTCCACTTCATGCTCACTGGCCTTAATGTAATATACCAACACAAAAGAGAATGTTTCAAACATTTCGAAACACTAAGAAGAGAGTTGAAAATATGACGTGTGGTGGACTATTTTTGGCAAACTTCAAGGTGATTGGAAATGCGATGACTCTCAAGAAACTAAAACTATGGAGTAAACAGATTGAGAAATAAAATCTTAAACAGCTATGCTAATTAAGATCAGATTTCTAAGCCACCATCACAGTTCTGATTTCCTTTGTTTTAACTAGATGAATCAATGAGTTTAAGAAAGACATTTCACAGACCTGGGTTCTTTCATTGTGGACTGGCTCTTTTTATGATGACTGGAAGGAGGAAATTGGTTGGGCCTATTATAATGTGCCACTGATGGCCACTAATTCAGTCTCTTAAATAGTATCCAATTTATTATGTAACTTACTTCTTTGATTGAACATCCACGTCATTGGTATGGTGAGTGGTATGGTGTTTAGAATTGCTATCCTGCAATATAAATATGCAAAATTTAGTTATTGAAATATTGCATTATCTACAGCATACATAAAAGTTCTTAAGAATATGCCTGAAAAGTTGTCTTCAATGAAATATTGTAACATTAGAATTCTAATTCTCAAACCCTTGGTTTCTTGAACCACCAGATAAGTTGAACCAATACCAATTCCCTTCCCTCAGTTCATCACTGCAGCAATTTCACTCCTGATTTTTTTTAAACTAATTTTTGTTTCCCCTGGAGGTTAAAGAAATCAGGATTACACCATCAATTTCATCTCACTAACGGGGAGAGGGGGGTTGCAGAAACCCCAGGACCCCCTGGCTACACCCCTGCCATTTTTTGTTTCTAATTGGCACAAACTGCAAGTAAGGCAGCACTTTTTATGTCTTTCTGTGCAACCCTTAACAAAACCGTGACAACTAAAAATATGATTTATTGCTGGTCTATCCTGAACACCCTAAGTGAAACCAAAATCTGTAATTTTCACCCCTAAGTAAGACGACAAGTATCCCTATCTTTTTTGAGCCTCTCCTACCCTCATTTATCGTTTTAATGATCAGCAGTTAGATGTGTTGATGACCTTTACCTCATTTGTTTTCAAAGCCTCATCCAAAGCATGTGATATTCTACTGTCTGTAAGGGGCTTGTCAGTCTTGTTACAGTTACCCTCGCTTTTTGCAGTGACAGAATTTCCTGTCTGATGTACAAATATTTTCAAAAAGAAGTGGATGCAAATTAATTCAAGGTAGAGAGCAACCACCCAGGTCATTTTAATGTACCGGTATTATATTTTAAAATTATATTATTAGAATGCAGTGTATGTTCCTATGTACACTACAAAGAAGGATTTTTAGTATCTGATTGTTTAAATTGAGAAAAAAAAAACAATAAATAATCCAGTGACAGAGAATAATCATTACTCAGTATCATCAGTGTTCAGTAAGCCATTCATGTGAGACCTTGTCTGTAATCAGAACCCTGTTTTAAACTTCACCTTTTCTGCCACCAGATTTTTAACACACAGCAATCAGCATCACCTGCTTGCAATCTAGGCAAGTCTTTTCACAGTTGATGTACATTAAATGTATACCTGACAGGACAATAGCTAGCTATGCCTAGCAAGGATGCTCATAACTACTGTACATGCTTAACAACAATATTATAATTTGTATACTGTTATTAATACTACATTAAGAATTATTAACTGCTATTTGCTTTTATATGATTGTCACAACAGGACAAAAAAACCTTCACTCCTCTGCCTGTCTGAGAAGAGTGCACTTTGATCTTGCACAAGTGGAATTCCAAATTAAAAGCACTTGTCTGACAGGACAGGTAGAATTAACCACAAGAAATTTTTCTCATTGAGTTCTGTGTTGCCTAAGCAGCTCTAGATTTTGTAAACTAACCTGTTTTCTGCAAATTTATGTTTCTTTCTGTTTTGATGAAAGTGGACTATCCACATACTACAAGTATGTAAACTGTGTAACCAGAACATTTTTAATCAATCCATTATTTTTTTGGATGAGTGCATTTCACTGAGTTACACTTGTACAGTCTACAGTGTACAGTGCCCTTCTCTATTAAGCTCCCTGCATTTCTCAAGATGGTACATGCAAGCTAACTAAAAACAATATTTATGAATAGAAAAAAATTCTATAATAATGATCACATTTAACAAACCTCATTTTCCAACAATGGAGTGCAAATCTTTTTAGGTTTTATTTCAGTTTGAGAGCTTTCTGTATTCTTCCGTTTACTGACATATCCTCTGGGTTG